>JAAFCF010005748.1:5397742-5410719 GCA_013389785.1 Helicorthomorpha holstii
GGCCGCCCGCGTGGCAGGCGAGCATTCTACCACTGAACCACCGATGCCTTCACATTATGTAACATTAGTTAAAACAATTTCATGTTTATAATATAATTCTTGCACCTGTTTGTAACGTAAATGAAATCCTAACAGCAAGCAATGTGCCAATGACCTGTTTGATCTACATCAGGAAATGTAATCTCTGCAGACGTCATTATGTAACTGGTTTGAAATATATACTGTAGTTCTATGAATACTACATTAGTAAAAATCCATTTATTTAACCCTTTACGCAATCAAGTGGTTTTCTGTTTTCTAAGTAGTTTAATGTTTTTTATTAACATTGAGCACGATGACAAGCAAATTAAATTCATTCGCCCATGAAAATGTACTCAGACCGAAAGTACAATTACAATACAAAAGAGAAGTATAAGTAATTAATTAATAAGTTACATTACGAAAAAAAGATATTATTAGAAGAGTCTTTAATGTAATGAACAAAACCTGCTACATCATGAAAATGACTCTCAATATCTTTAATGAGAAACAACTTTGTAATTTTCTTAAGTGGACAGCACTAACGTTCCGTTGAAAAGTGCTTCCAGACGGTACAATACAAACAAATCAAGTCATTGTTTTCTCAGAACTCCTAAGCAATTATTGATTAATTTACAAGTAATTATTTAGTAAGTTAATGAATATTCCAATTATCGTTTTTATTCATAATTGGCATTTCCATTAACATTGATGATTTATAGTCATTCGTTTAAAGTTTTAATCACATACTGTACTATAGTGTGCATTTTAACGACTAATCATTAAACCTTTCATTCTCAATTAATTGCGATGTTAAGTTTATATTATAAAAGTTCATACTAAATGAATGATAAATTTGAAATTCCCCTAGAGTATCTGAATTCATGTAATTTAGCATTCAACAACATATCCTAAATGGATTTGAAAAGATCAACGACTATGCAATTGTACATATAATACTATAACGTTAATTTTCCAAAGTCGGCCAGGCTTAGCGATAAGAATTAAGTTACAGTAAATGCAAAAACACTTTCTAAATCGTCGTCGTTTAAATTAATAAACATTTCCTATTTTGTCGTAGAACTAAGCCTTAACAAGAAAATGTAGTTACATTTGTTTGTCTCGTCAATGATCAAACAGACTATTGTAGTTCACAGCGTGATTAAAAGCCTTTTATCTAATTTTTTCTACCAGTTAACATGCTAGTATAATACATTATAGCATTGATTTTACCACGTAAAGATAAACAGATACTGCAATGCAACTAGCACAAGATGCGCTAATATAAATAAATGCTGCCGACGGTTAAATCACAAAGTATAAAAAAAAATAAAACAAAAAAAAAAAAAAAAACTTCGACGACGTACTATTGCTGTGTTAAGAGGAAGATAGGACGAACCAGAAGAAAATCGATGCTAATGGAGTTGGCGGCAGTGTGTTTCGTTATACGGTACACACCTGTATACATAATACACTGTAAGGGCACATTCACACACTACACTGATACTGCATACATACTGTAGCTTTATATACAGTATAGCTTTTTACTTTCATTCTTAACTCACTCCAAAGGGAATGATTTATCATTTTAAATATATTACTCTTTCCACGAAATGAACGTATTATAGGACTATCAATCGTCAAATGAATGCCAAAAAACATCTCTGTAAATGTAGCCTACATAATGTGACTTTTGTAGAGTCGTTTATGAGTCTATACATATTGGGTGGACCAATTTTACAAAAAAGAGATCTAGCGTGCATTAGCCAAGCAAAATAAAATAAACCAATATACTACAAAAACCCCATGTAAACAGCATTTAGACTGCTAAATAATCATTAAAATAACCCTTCCAAAAATAATGCACATAAAGGAAAAAGCTAATTTATAAAAGTAGCAAAAATGCTAGTAAAATGTATTCTGGAAAGGATTTTTTTTTTATTTCGTGATACATTTACATAAATGGGGATGCATAACTAATATCCATAACAAACATAAAACAAGATCCGGAGAAGCTCTAACTAAGTTAGTACACAAGCAAATGATTTAAAAATGTTATTGGCCATCATTTTCTATCAGCGTCAACACCCTAACTAATACATTTAAGCTTATAAATAAATTCTAATGTATGATACAGCCATAAAAATAATGTGCCACTAACAACCAGATACAACAGATAACTTAATGTTAATATAAAATGAACGAATATTTAAATCAAAACAAAATTATATTAAAAAAACTCACTGAAAAAATATTAAAGCATGTAGTTCAGTATAAACGTCCCAACCATATTAGTTCTTAGAAAAAGTTTGCATTCCAAACTATTGATTTGATTCAACATTTTGACAAGATAAGACATTGCATCTGAACTTTAATGTTAAACGACTCAAGTTAAAAGCAATTTCAGTCTCGCATAACAATTGCGGAAATACAGTAAACGTTCCCCATAAAAGTTGCACGTAAATCAACTTTCATACTATTATGGTGCGATTCAAATCGTCTGCCTAATTTATTTTGATTTAAGGTCTAACCGTAAATTTTTGACTTTTTTGTTTAATGAGGCACGACTCCATAAATCGATCCGTTCATGTAATATTCAAATCTATCCATTGATATTTTATTATACTTTAGCATTCGTCATAGATGTATGCTCCAATTTATAAACATAAAAAAAATAATACTATCTTTAAATTACTGTACAAAAAATAGTCAAATGTAAATAACCAGTGTATAAAATGCTGTTTACTGAAAATTCAAAACAGAATATTAATAATACGTTGTTTGGAGAATAAGTATATAGTGTGTAATATATAGCCGCCACATAATATACTGTAGTACTGTACTTAAGTGATGGATCTCTCGTGTGTTTTAGTTCTCCCATTTAAAATTAATACTTTTACTTCGCTATTTGTTTTGAGAACGCATTTCCGGTGAGAATACGCTACAAAAGACCAGCTTAAAATTGACTATAAGCGTACACATAAAATGATAGAAGACTGTTTTAGTAAAAGTATTCCTCGTTTTACGATGTATTCGACTTGTGACAATTACAAACTAAACAGAGTCCGGTTACTTGTACTGTATTTTCAATTAAAAAATGAGAGAAAAAAAGTTAATAAAAATGAGTTGCTATTGCTAGGGATCAACGGTATGCGATGGTCACCTGCCTACGTACACCCGCAAAAATGGTTCAATGTTGCAAAGTTAGCTTAAAATAGCTTAAAAAATTAAAATTTAAAATTCAGAGATGAGCATTTGACCACCTTTGTCTCTTTTCCAAAGCTTTTCTGCAACACATATGTGACTTTCAAGTAATGGCTTTTCTAAGGGAATTTGTAAAACATATTACAACGTTGGAACGTTAGAAACGTTAGAACGCAAACTAGCCGTCATTTCGTAAATCGAGGACTACCTGCTTTTAAAAAATTGAATGCAAGCAAAAAAAAACAGCGACGACGAAATAAATTGAACGGATACAATTTTGTTGAAGAAAATCGATCAGAAAAAACGTTTTATGCACAACGAATCTTTTGTTGCAAAAAAATAATAATAAAATAAAAAAGTATACTGTGAAAGTAAAAAAAATGAGGACCAACTTCATTAATTTTCAACTACTATCTATGCATGTAAAACAGACTATATTGCCGTCTATCCATGTAGTGTTTTTGATGTATACGGATACATAAATTGACGTATTTTTTTATTCCTTGCTTCAACTTCACATGGTGCAACAATCACATTTGCTTCCACAGCGTAAAACTTTTAACATTTAAAAGATTAAAAAAATTGCAGCATAGCACATGATACTATGCTATAACATGTTTTACATGAGCATCATTCACTATATACATAAGAAAATAACTTTGGCAAGAAACACATGGGAACGACACACGTAGAAGACATCGAAAACGGTTGTTTAAATTAAAAAAAAATCCCTGGATTTTTAAGTAGATGACGTTCACGGAACACACGAGCTGATGTTAAATCGACTGAATGAATTTAATTTCCAGTCGTTTTCACTCGACACGTTTCCACATCTGCATACGATTTCTACCACTTACTACTGTACATTTAGTTTTAAAATTTCTTTAAAAAAAATTCGATTTAAATTTACATTTATATGTAGAAAATAAAAAATCAAGTCTAAAGTCTCCTCCTTTTATTTACATTTAACCTCAAAAGCTACGTCTAATTAGATAAACAAACACTTTGTTGCACTGCATTTTCTTTTATAAAAATAACAAAATTCTGCAAATAATAATATAAAGTTGGGTGAAGAAATATTTTTATAGAATTTAGTAAATCGCGTTAAAAAGTGCTTCCAGCGCTTATTTTAAGCGCCTGATATCCTTTAACCTCGTTTTAGATCTAATATGTTCAATGCTGATGCATTACAATTTCACTTTACAGCCTTTTAAAATAATGACATCGTTGAATAATACAGTAAAAATCGTTATTCAAGCCGAAATATGAAATTTTGTAGCGATGTGCATGTATAACTTAGATACACAGTATTATTATAATAGTACAGATGAAATCGAATTCAATAGTCGGTTTCGATCCATCAACAGCACTGCACCCCCACTGTTTTCATGTTTATGTTGATTCAAAGCTTACTGAAAATGTGGGAAACCAATCTTGCAGGTAGGCCATTAAAGCCTCCATTTTTATGCCTTTTGCTCATGACGTCATTCAAATGTATAAAAAAGAATCCATAGCAACCAAACGCCAAAGACCCATTTTACGATTGCCATTTTAATATTTAATATCTTATTTTTAAAATAATGAATTTTGATTATAAAAACGGATATCCTAGAAAAAATTCAGCTCATAGTTAATTTTTAAAAGAAAGTTTAATCAATTCGACTGGGTTTATTATTGAAAAAGATATAAACAATTGAAAAACATAAATATCATTTACAATAACCTATAACTATAAAACTTACATGGCATTGTCTTGTAACTAAGACACGGAGTTATTAAGTTCCTTAATTGCTTGAGGTTAAATCTGCATAAATAGTATTTACTGAATTTGAACTAAACGCAAAAAACAATGATATAAAACTTTAAAGATGCAAAATAATGAATACGTCGACCGTGATGGGAGCAATATTGTCAATTGTCATTGCGTCAATAGAGTGGAAATCATTGTCAAATGCACTTCATATAACTACGTTACTCATTTGAATTTAATATTTATATTCTTGCAAATCGCCGAGTCATTTTTGAATTCATAAGTTCCGTCAAATAGTTTTGTAGAAATTGCTTAAAGAAAAATTTTTTTTTTTTAAAGTTAAAATCGATCGCCCATCGTTTCAATGTTGACAAAAGTAATGCAATATACCGTAGGAACGCATCAGCATTGAACAGACTATAGTATATATAAACATGTGGTGAATTCCTAATGAGAAACTCCATTTGGTAAATAGTCGCTCTATCAGTAGCATTATTATTAACGGAAAAGTTTTTTTTCTACTAAAAAGTTTGCTCTTTCCAACGTCTGATTACGCTTCAATTGAAGCAACCATGAGGCCCTAAGTACACACAATTTCACTTTAAATTTTTTTATTGATCTCTCTGTAATTTTTGAATTCTAGTTTATATTCCAAGTCAAAAAATCCTATACTAAGTTACTGTATATAAGATGTCAATAACCTATTACTTTAAAATGAAAAAAAAACCAAGTTGTCAGTAACATGTTGCTATGTACATTGTGCAAATATTATTAAAACTTAAAAAGTGATGTCAAAAATTGTGATATATGAAAACAAAACCACGCTTTTATGTGCTCATAAAAAGTATACAACACGACACTTTTTTACGCAAAAATGCTAAACAATTTAAAATGATCAATCAAAATGAACTTTCGTAGGGAAACAGCATGCTTTTGTACGCTTTTTCCCTTAAATACATTATAACATCAATCTACCACTTTTATTCTTGATTTGGTAACGACTAAAGGAACTAATTAAAATATCACAAAGCGAAGTAATGTTCAATTTCTAAAAATTGTATTTAACTTGTATTTTATCTTGTTCACAGTTTGATATCTAATGAAACAAACATCATCAATTTTGATCATCCATTTGATTAATTGTCCATTCATTGTAGCGTTGCAAACAACAATAACAAACTCATATATCAAAGCATGAAGTAATCAATGCCATTGTAAAAAAAATTAAGTATTTAAATTTTCCCAATAATGTAATCGTAACGTAAAAAAATCACTTATAGCACCGTAAATTAACACGAATTCATTATAAAACCAAATTTTCATGGCCCCTAAAAAAAACCAGCTTAAAGAAATTGAATAAAACATAATTCCAACTACTGTATAAGATAGTAGCTAGTACATTACTTGGATTAGGTTAAAAAGGCATTAAGATATAATAATTCAGTAAAGTACTTAGGAATTTCAGTGCGTTTTGTAGCGTGAAGTGAAAAGCCCACTTGAGATTACTCCCGAAATGAACATCCCCAATTCTCATTTAATCGAAGTTTAATTATGTCAAAAACTCTAATTCCGTCAAGATGAACGATTAGACCATTCAGTTATTAGTTTTGCGTTTGTGTAATGTGTTAGATAAAGCTATCCCGATGCATGTACTGTACGTCTATAGAGAATTTAAACGAAATGGATGCATTTTCAGCGTTTACATAAAGCACTAAAAACTAAGTTACACGACGCTTTAACACTTGGCAATTATTATTTGTCACGTAAATTATTCTCAACATAAACTTAAATAAACTATCTTCCGGAAGAAACTACAGTATATACTGCTCGATTCTAATCAGCGAATAAAATTTTTGGCATCTGTTTAGCCAATTAGATCTCTTGCTCCTACTAATTATCGAAAGAAAGACGTGAAACTTCAACCACTATGTCTTTTTCAAACGCTGTAAGTCACGCGTCAATTTTTCTACATGATAATAAAAAAATCGCAATAATAAAGATGTATTTTGTGCGGCACTAAAACGTCAAAGTGCAGAGAAAATTAACAGAATGCAATTAATTTTTTTCCTCTGATAAATGAAGAGAAGCGGAAGAAAAACATGCTGCAACCGGAAGCGATTATTACAAACTCGGTTGCGTAAAATTTAACAATACAACATATAAAGTGAGCGAGCATGAACAAAGTACAGTCATTAAAAAAATTGTTTTCAATCAAACTTTATTAATGTTGAGGACCCTAATTTACAAAGATTTGCAATAGTTCGAATTAAAGGTAATTAAATTGTCTGTCAAGTGGTTCAGTCATAATAATGAATCATTTCTCATTCACTAGTTCTGAAGGAAATGGCCATTGAAAATTAAGCTCACTCATCTAACCAGAGTTGGCCATCTAGGAGGTGTGGCAGATGCTATGCACCAAGACCCTGCGATTAGTAATATATGTTAATGTTTGTAACTTATTTTTAATTAACAAAACAATTAAGGCCCCAAATGGTTTCTTGCAATTGGGCTCCTTTATAGAGAACGCCAGCACTGATGTTGACTAATTGATTGAAATCCGTGCTGATAAGTAAGCAAATTGAAAAGACAAAAAAGGTCAATTGCTTGGCCATGTTTAACCTTTTTATCCTGTATTCAATCGATGAAGCTGAGTTCATAACGAAAATAAAATTTAACTTTTAATTGAATTTGCTATGCAATATTACGAGAACAAACATGTGACACCGGTTTCACCTCAACACATCTCGCTTCATTAAACGTCAGAATGGCTATAGTATAGCTGTCAATTAACTTTTCATGTTAAGCAATTTATTCATCCTGACTTTTTTAAGCTTACTAGATGTGGTGCTTTAATGGCATAGCTACAATACGATTCAATCAAATATACATGAGAAACAGAAATTATTTGCCTTAAGTCATTTCCATAATTACATTTTCACTTCTAACGCTACCATTGAAGATTTAACAAAGACAGCGATTGTGGGTTTAACATCCACAAGTCACAGATATGTAAACCGTACATTACATAAAAAAGTCGCGTCTACCAAGACTAGTAGTCTAGTATTTGTTCAGCAATAAAGTATTAGTTTGGAGCTTTATACATCAAAAATTAATCGCATTGTATTGTAACAATAATACGGCCGTGTAAAAACTGAAGTTGAGAGATTTTTTTCTTGTTTTAACTTTTTTCTATGATTGAATTGTGACATGAGGACTCAGTTGCAACGTTTTCTTTATGAACTCGATGGAAAAGTAGTTTCCTTAAATGTTAGATATTTAACTTTATCAATTTTTGTTATGAATTATTAAACAAAAAAGTTGTCTACTAAGTTGCTAACTGGATTTGAGGCTTTGTTCTTTTCAACAGGGACACCTTCCGGTAGACAGTTATTAGCTTATCTGACAATTATTAGTTTATTACTACACAATTCAATAGGTCGATATTTTGTCTGCCCAAATGTCGAGTTCCGTTACTAAGATAGCTGTCGAATACAAAAGAATAAAACTCTGAATGCATAATAAATGTAATTGTTGCTGTCCATTGACATTATTACACTGGCGTAGAACTTGGGAGTAACCAAGTGCCTTTATTGTCCATCATTCAAACAAAGCAATGGAGTCACATGAGTAAAGATTTTCCCAATGTCAATCAATAACCGTAACAGTCAATTATCGACGACCTTTTGTAACCTATGTCAAAGTCATGCGGCTAGAATGGTGAACTTCCGCAGGTCATTTAAAGTCACCGAGATTAAATTTTGTCTAAAGTTCAGAGTGCGCATGCGTGTACGTCCATTTCATTTCTTATCACTTTTTCTCACTTGTCACACATCATCATGACTTTAAATGCGTGTATTGTGTACATTTGCACTGCCACTACATGTACTCTAAACATAAATTTTCCGCTTCCGGTTGCATTTCGTCGCAAAAATCCCTTACGATGTTTTCAGCTTCGATCAAATATTTAGCGTCGTTTTACATTTAAAAGTCGTTTTGACGTCACAAAAACGACGTTCATTAATATTTCATAGCAACAAACGACTGACATAGAAACAAGAAGAGAAAGACACACGAATCGATTTGTGCACGCGCATTACCCTTTTATTTTTGCTCGTGAATGTATTTATATAGGAAAAGAGCACTGTCAACATTAAAATAGTTTTTATTTATTTTTTTTTTTGTTTACGTTTTCGTAACTATACAGAAAAGTCGTGACTACGTATTTGAGATGTCCTAAAAAGCAACCTTAACAGCTCTTTAAAACAAATAAAAAATTGTAATGACAAAAAACAAAGGCAATTTTTTACAATTTCACTTGTCCGACATAAAAATAGAGACATAAAAGACTTTAAAATTTGTTAAAGAAGTAGTAAAACTGGATAAAATGTAATAACATTATTAAAAAATCGATAATTTTAAATTGCTAATAAATAACGAGAAAAAATAAATACTGTATTGAAATGTGACATAGTCTCATGGAAAAGCACTTAAACGCACGAATTTGGCAATGTCTGAAATCGTTGGGATAAAGCGAGCATTAAACTTCTACATTAGAAAATCTGGCTCTGAGCGAATGCTATTTACTGAAATGGTAAATAGAGCAAAACAGCTAATAACTACACGGCATAAAAGGGGTCATTTTATATGTCGCCGTAAAATATACGACGTTATCATACGCCTAATATAACGCACGTAAATTTGCGCCTTTCAAATTTTATGTTGTCTTGGTTGGGACCATTTCACCGATAACAAATACAACAACACAATAGCCTCAACAACGTAAATAATGACTCATTTCGCGCGGTGTAATACGCCAGGCGAGAAATGTGTCAGCAGTTGTCAGCCATAACGTCATTCACATGTCCACTTCAATCAGATTTACTCGTGTTAAGAAAAACGTGCTGCATCAATTTCACTGACCCATCAGTTAATTCATTGGCTTACACTGGTACATTATTATGGAAAACACATTCCACATACACAGTACTGTAGTATAATATACGGTAAGTTATCTACTAAATAACTTATGTCGCCCTCTCCCGCCCCCTTTGCTCAAACTTTCACAATGCATATACTTTTATAGGAAATAAATAAACCAAAAGTCTGTTGCTGTAAATGCTATAAAGATTGGGTTTACCAAAGAAATTTTTCCAACAAAAAAATGCATTATTTGCATGTCATATTATAAAGCTTCATAAGCAATATTCCTTTCAAAAATAATTTTTTAAAAAAAAGTTTACATGAAATATTATAAAAAGTTTCAACTGTCAATCACACAACTCCTTATCAACTTACTGTACATGTACTTACATTTGATATTAAAAATCTTGAAAAAAAAGTAGCAGCCTGTAGGCGCTCTACATTAATATTTTGTATACGGTATAGAAATAGATTAACAATTTTTTCTGACTTATTTCAGAGAGCAAAATGTGACAAATATTGTTGAATAAGTTAAAATAGGCTTTAGAAAAAAATTAATCGGTTTTAGTCAGGTACGGCAATCAAAGTGCACATAAAAAATATTAAAATACAAAAATTGTGATTTAATTATGTATGAGCAGCCAAGTAACTGTATCGCTTAAAACTAAAGTGACTTTTTTTGATTGAAAGTCTATATTGCAATAGCAAATTGTTAAAGAATTTTTTCGCCAAAAATATCTCTTTGATTTTAGCTATAAAAGTAAAAGCATTGTTTACCAGTGGAATTCATCGGAAACATTCTTGTGGCAAATTGTTCAGTCAATGAAAGTCGTCTTATTAGCGGAAATAAAAATTTGCTCACCAAAATTAATAAACTTGAACAACTCAACCAAAAATAATACAAAAATTGATCAACACAATTTCTATTAAACTTTGTAGACGTTATTTTGTTCAACTTAACAATAATTTAATACATCAATTCATTAAAATAACCGTTTTTCACGATTCATCAATAATTCACAAGAATTTCATTTAAAAAAGTTTTTAGTTGAGATGAGAACATAAACGCACAATCTGTGATTAATAAAATTAACTTAAGTATCACAATAAAACTTTTAGCATAAAACGTAAAATTTTTGAAAAAACTGTTAATCCAAATTTGTAATTGAAAATATATTTAGTTTTCTATATTTTTTTTGCTTGTGATTATTGACTTAGCCAAATTCAAATGTTCAAATGGGAACTTGAGAAATGTTTAAAAAGATAATCGTCTTAAAAAACAGACACAGTAGAACCTTATAACGAACGTTAGTTATTTAAATATGTAGATTAGCTTAAATAGCTTTTCTAAATTATTCATCTGCCTACAGCAGCCTACTGATTTCAATATTTTTCCTAATCACAATGTGTATAAATGCGGTTGACAAAACACTACAACAAACATATTTTGTTATTTTTTAAACGCATAAAATCAATACTAAATCGATTGTCAACCCATGTGGAAGTATTGCGCATGCTCAGTTATGATTTTTAAATTGAACGTCAAGCATTTGTAGATACTTAGGTCTCGGGCAAACGATAAAAATAAGACCTTTTCGTAATAAATCCATGTTTGAAGTCGACGTTTGAGAAGCAGACGACGGTTCGATCCGCTTAAGCTTCAGATGAAAGGGCCAAACATGAGCCTCAATTCGATTTTATCTCTCTTTTCAAACAACTTTTATATACACAAACCTAAATAAAAAAATTTTCACAACACACATACATATTCTACTGATATATATATATATATATAAAATTTGACATTCTCTCCTCTCCCCCATATCTAGCCACTCATTTTATCGACTTTAAAGATGTACCGACAACTTAAAAATAAAAAAGATATACGAGGTAAACTTTGCGCTAAAGAAAATCCAAAGATTGTCTTCTCGCATCTTCAGATAACAAAAAATTAATGTAAATTTTGTTAAAGTACAAAAACAAATATAAAAACTCACGAGGATGATGAGAAAATAATCAACTTCCTATTTTTTGAAGTACATGTACTGTACTAGAGACGAATACAATTCTTGAATAAATGGGCTGAAAAAGAAAAATTGCTAAAACTTCCACCCACAATAGTTGACTTCTCTAAGCCCACACAAATTTCGTTTACATTTTCTCATTTTCAATCATACATTACATGGAGAGACGAGTTTATTGATAGCTAAATCACAACCTACACAACAAAAACAGCCAATTTCCTCCTAACTTTGACTTCTTTCCAGCAGCAAAACCCCTCGAATGATTACCAGAAAACAATTTTGGTCCATTCCATCTCCAATATAGGCACACGATCCAAATAATCAATATTTTCTAATAACTCATAAGCGTCAAACTACACCATACAGAACAAGCAACGTCCAAAAAGTGTTTCGCAGATGAAATTAAAGCAGAATACAGAAAAAAAAGTTATCTGGCAAAATACACTGCATGCAACACAACTTTCAGACTCAATATTGTTTCTTATTTTTGATATCGTCAATGTTCAACGTCAAATCAACCACAACCAGAATAGCCCCTCCCCCACCACAAATCAGACAAAAAGCTAATAATTCTTTCATGCCAAATTCTGCAACCATAGGGAACCGGCTGAGACACCATAGTTTCACAATTCGATCGAAAGCCACGATAAACAAGATAAATTGGTATTTATTTTAATTAATTTACAGTTTAAATAAACAGAATGTTGCGGTATCTAGGCATCAACAAAGTAGACTGAAATGCTTGAGGATATTGAGCTGAACTTTTAATAATAGAAAAACTATTACTTTAAAATAAAAGATCTTAAGTTACAAAAAAATCTTGTTTAATTCGGAAAGAAAATGTGCAGAAAATACTTCTTCAAAAAAACTGTTTATAAATGTTCAATCGAACTTAAAAGAAATTACATGGAAAAATAATTAAATAATTTAAAAAAGCAAACAAAATTGCATGTTTCTATCAGGAATATGTAATTTGATGTCAATTACACTTTTAACAATTTCCCTCGAGATCTCGTAGACTGTATTTTGCGAATAATATTAACAGCATATAATAACAAGAA
>JAAFCF010005748.1:5439472-5676810 GCA_013389785.1 Helicorthomorpha holstii
GTGGCAGGCGAGCATTCTACCACTGAACCACCGATGCCTTCACATTAGAAATACCTCTTTAGTCGTTGATCAAATAATCGGTGTATAAAGAGTTAACCTTTTTCTACCTAACTAAAAAGTTTCTACCTTTATCAGACCAGAAAACGATCATAGTATAGCATCATTACCAGAACCACGTCAGTTAGATCTGCCTGTCTGCCAGTTAAAGCATTGAAATGGTTACTAACTAAAAGCAGTCGAATAGTGTTATACGAGTCAGCTATACAGTAGCTAATAAGTTATACGAAATCACGAATATTGAGTAAATGTACTTCAAATAAGTTTTTGAATTTAACGCATACTGTCTAAAATCCAAATACCGATACTGTAAATTTAATGGTTGTTCGTATGTAACTACTCACAAGTGACATTTCGACAGGAATACAGATACAATATGGAATTCTTTATAACTATTGGAACCTATTATAAACAATATGTACAGTATGTAAGCTTAAGTTACGTAACACAAATTAATAAAGTCAATTTAGTTACAGGAACAAGAACAATACAGTAGTAAAAAAAATCAGCAGCAAAATCATTAATAAAACTTTAAAATTGTACTTTTTTCGTTATACTAAAATATTTCTGTAACGATTAATCCTTATAATGATAAGATCAACATTTTCAGATTATTAATTAACAAACTGTAAATAATCCTGAAGATTAAAATTTATTACACTTCCTTGTTGCAAACCCAGTGAAAAATGCATGACAATGACATGCATCCGCTTTAAGAAATTAAGTTAGAAGAAAGACATTGACAAATACTGATGCTAATATGAAATGAGAGGAAATGTTTAGTTATGATGCTGTAGTTGTACTTCACTGCAGCGTTGTTGTTTAGGTTATTTAAGCTTTTATAATATCAAATGTCGTTTTTTATTAAAAGTCTAATGCATACAAATGATAAACAACAACAACAAAAAAAACAATAACTACCCAGTAACAACATAGCATGATAGCTGTATACGCATTAAGATGCATTTTCATAGGGTTTTTATTTTTAAATTTAAAAAAATAACAAGATATGTAAAGCAGCTAGCTTGCGTCTGTATTAAGAAAAAAAAGTAAAAAAAAAGAAACCGTAACACCAAAAAGATTATGATGGCAAGCTTAAAAAAGTTTTCAACATAAAAATACCCCTTACAGTCTAGTTTTAACTGCACAAAAAACCATTAAAAAATATAACTAAAGCTGTCATTCAATAACAAAATACTGCAGAGAAACAGGTGCAACATTATAAATCCATTTCTCAGATTAGTAAAAAAAAACGCAGACATTTTGTTTGAGCAAAATAATGACTGATCAATACGAACAATATGCACAACAATATAAAAAAGCCAACACGATAAAAATAATAAGTTTATTTTAAACGGTATAACTCGCCAATAGCAATACTCCATTAAATTAATAATCCTCCTGAAGTTAATACAGTTTTCAAACATTTAATATTCAATTAAATACTCGTTTAGCTGTCTAAAAACTGAAATACAACTTATTTACCAAATCAAATCAATCGGATTATCTAACAAAAATAAACTTTCTCAAATTTAACTAAAATTTTATTCCGAAATTTTATTACGAAAATGTTTATTGTTATTGCAAACGTGACGTTATCTAACAAAACGTAACGTTAAGTCCAATATCAAAAGAACAGTCGTATAATTAGTTACCCACTTAAAATGAATTACTCTCAAGTTGAAACTAATGAGCAAATTTTGTCCTGCAAACACTTTTACATTACGAAACAGAAGAGAGTTGAGGTTGAATCGGTCATCTCTGGAGATGATGATGATGGTCTGTAGTTACTAATTACCATCCACAATAACAACAACACATCGCCAAAGTGTTTACTAATAAGCAGAACAGAACAATACCATTATAATTGCTTGCAGTGATGGCGTGATCAGTATAATTGATGAAGCTGAGTTTTGTTTAAATATTCATGTAAGTTATCACATGAGATATAGCGTAAGTTACATACTGAATACGGCATTACAGTATTTTAAAAAGAAATGTTGATGCAAATTAGGTAAATGAAAGACGATCGAGACTCAAACGTACAATATGTAAATGAGGACCACTTTTAAAAATGGCCTTACATCAATTTGATAAGAAAGAAAAGTAGAAAGAGAAAATGTCTCCGAGTTAATTAGTGACTAGACAACTTTCGTTTGCCAGTCGTTAGTAAATGAAGGCCCAACATAAAATCCTCTCTAACACCGCTGTTGGTCTTCGCCCCATTAAAAGACAAAACGTATTCAACGAAAAATTACTCTCATGAGTGCCATAAAATATTTTTAATAGAAAATAATTCATAACTCTTCTGCTACTCCACCTTTCGGTAACCAAACAAAAACATAAATAATAAAACTAACAGATTTCGCTGTTTATCTTTTCTAATAACCCCTAATTACAATATACCAAGCGAAGTTGTTAAGCTTACATACAGTTAACTACACGTGAAAGTACGACATGCTTAAGAAATTTCTTAAACAATAAAAGTTGAAAAAACTTTTTATTATTATGTTAAGAACCAGCATAACTAAATTTCTCAAACAATAGAAAATTTTCTGCTTTTATTTTCTACACTTTTATAGTGAACTTACAATAAAGCTTTCTCTAACTCTTTCTGCGTCCGTAAAATATAAATGAAAAAATTCAACAAAAAAATAAATTTCTATCATACAATTCCATTACGAGACAACATACCAGACGTTAAGTACTTGAAAAATGAACCGAGTGCACACATGTCACTAATACTTTTCTTTAAATTCAGTCAGTAAAAACCCAATAAAATTAAAAAAAAACTTCAAATTGAAGAGTGCTACTTGTAGTAAAGTGTATTGTAAGTATCCGCTGTCCATCATTCAACTTATTGGCTATTTTTATCTTCTAACAAACATAATCTTGTTGACAATTTTAACTCAAATATTCTTCTTCGCAAATTGAATAGTTTGGAAAAAACGGTTTTCTAAATTTAATAAAACGTCAATTTGTAACTTAGAATAGATACTCGACCATCAGATTGCACTATTTTTTAAGTATCAATTTAAAATTTCAAGAAAAGAATTTCAATCGTTCATTATCCATTGTGAGTTGGAAAAATACAGAATAATTCCATTACAAGTCAAATGTTTGAAGATTCTCGTGAGTTCATCGGTCAAGCAATATAAAAATATCAAGAATTCAATTCATAAAACGCATTAAAATAAAAGTATTCAAAACTATTTCTCTAAGTTTTACTAAAAGAATGTTTTAAGTCCTTGAAGAATGCAGTTTAATTTGAAAATTAAATCTTCTAATGTTCCATTAGTCTACCAGTATAAGATATAACCTTGGTCTTAGTTTTTTTTAAACATTATTAAGTAAAAAGCATCTAAATTGTATAACGCTTAATTGAGACTCCCAAATAAAATTAAAAACATTAAGATTGTTAAAACTGTAATAAGCTTCATGGTATCCTTTTTAACAAAAAATTACGGTTGAAAAAATTACTAATTAAATAGGTACACTAAAAATATTGTCCTTTTCTTAATTTTATGTCTCCAAAGGCTTTCATTAGCAAACAAGAGTTTCAATTAAAACGTTTTAATTAATCCGCCATTCTATTTTGTATTTAATTTTAAAATATATTTTGCTTTAAGGTTTCGTTAATGTATTTTGCTTTCAACACACAACTAAATTAAACATACAAGAATAAAAATAAGTCGAAATTATAAGAAAACTAAACACTGTTTTATTCAATAGCATGTACTGTATCCGTATAAGAAGTGAAATGTCTTGAGGTAATTAGACTGTTTTTAACATAATTTCGACATCTTTTCAATTATACAAGAACAAGTAAGGCATTTGTACCGTGTTCCAAAAAGGAATTCCTAAAAAAGAAAGACTCAAAACAATTTTTTAATTAAATAGCAATACATTATTTAGTATATAAAGTTGTACGAGTATAGATTCTTGTGTCTATTAAGTTACTTTAAATAAAAATCTATAAGCTCTATTTCAATTTAATGAGCTCATTCGTTGTTAATAAAACCTCATCTCATTGACAGAGAGCTAAGTAAAGAATATTAAAACGTAAAAACGTCTTCACTTTTTCTACAAGTTAATTTAACGCAAATAAAAACCCAATTTTTCAATAGAATTAAAAGCGACTATAGCATTAGTAGCTTTCTTAGTTGTTAAAAGTGAATACTGTATTATGTAACTACTCCTAGGATGCTTTAACAAGCATATTAAATTTATACGCTATTCGTACCAATCTAAAAACCTAAAAAAATCGTTATAGCTAGTACTGTACTTCGACTTATTAAGACATAAAGTAACGCTCTATAAAACATTTTTAATAAAATTTCATCTTACTGACTTAATAAATTCCAAGAATAGCCTGAAAACAATTCCTTTTCGCTTTCTGTCATATCAACTTTAAATTTAATCAACATTTTCATTATTTTACTGTCAACATTTTGTTGACCATTCGCGCAGTTAAAGAGTTAATATATGTGTAATGAAGAAGTGTGCTGAATTTTTCAATTCGTTTTACCCTCTTCAGCGGTGTATAGACAAGGTTTAATGCACTACAGCATTGGCATTAAAACCCAAACCATAATAAATACTATACATTATACATTAATGTAGCCGAAATATAAGAATCGTCCATCACACTCATATAATAGCTATTCAGCTTTCAAAATTGCACACAGAAACCGAATTACGAGTTGAGAGGATTGCTTATTAAATGTGATGTCAAAATCAAAAAGTTTGCAATGTTTTGACACTTGTTCCAAGTTTATTCTTTGCCAACTTCAAAGAATAAGAAGAGTTAAGCGCATTTCAAAACTAATCTATTTCAGAAACTATAATGAGCTAGACCCACTCCACTAACAAATAGTAAACAACAAAAAATAAAACATAACTAAGAAAAATTGTTAGTTTTTTGTTACAGTGCTAGTATTTTATAAGCATCAGTACCCAAAATTCTATTTGAGTAATAACCAATATGTACCAATCCAGCAAAAGAACACAATTAATAAGTCCATAACTAATGATATACCAATTTAAGATTTATCTGCCCATCTAATTTCTGATTTTAATACCAAGATTTTTTTTATGTAAAGTTTTAAAATTGTCCAAAGACTTTAAATTCACTTTGTACGTGAATTTATCGTTCCATGTCTTACCTGTTCAAGTTAACTAAACATTTTAACAAGAAAAAATCCTTTTGCTTTTTGAGACAAATGAAAGTTATATTTTACGTTGAATTTAACTTGACTAAGGTATCAAACTTTCAAATTCGATTACTTATATCACTGACATTATTAGAATTTTACTATAAATTTATAATCAAATTAATTGAATGTATCATGCAATTGTATTCACATTTTGATACAAATTAACAATATTTTTTATATAATTAACAATGTCGTTAACATGGCGACCATTGAAAGTGTAAATGCAACGTGAATAATATGAAACGAATTAAGTGTACTCGACAACATACGCCATTTAAAAGATTCGTCTAGTTGACGGCACGTTTCCAAATAAATCTTATCGATCGACCAACATGTCTCATATTATGAATACGGTATCCGGTCCTCTTGAGTGAACAAGATTAGGCCGGTCTCTGAGGTTTCAGCGTTCAAGCAGAAGGATCTGGTTCGCCCACTGAGAACGACGCCAATTAAAAAATAAACGATACAAAAAAATACGTCTACGTTTTTCTTAAAAAAAAAAAAGTTCCACTTTGATTTGAAAAAAAACATTATAATGATAAAAACAGCTTAATTTTTTTTTCTAAACCTTAAAAATATACTCTTGAAAATACTGTAATGGATATACTGTAAACATCCGGCAAATAGCAGTAGTGCAGATTTGATAGCTAAAGCTAAGTCAATTATGAACTGACAGTGCAACTATTACAACGTTTTCTTTTCAATTACTTTTAAGTATCAAAAACATCGACAACAAAGAAAACTGCTGCGTTTCTTTTAAGTACTCTGGAAGTTATATAAAAAAATGGAGCTACAGTAAGTATTCTTGCTATCAAAATTGAGACAAATATCCTGATTTTCTTTTCAATTTTTTAAACCGATATAAAATTGCATTAAATTTTCAGACTTGAGTTAATGCTCGAATGAACAGGTAAATGTCAACATTTAACCGGAACAATCAATAGCTACAGCAACTTAGGATAGCATTCAAAATATTTAATAAGATAAAAAACCAACTTTAAAGATGCCATTATAGAAATTAAATTAAATCGTTTAATTTTTTAACTTTAAATCTTACAAATCTACATAATAATACGCCATTAATGAAATGGAAAAGTACTTCAACTATAAAGACCTTAAAAATGCATAGAAGTTTATTATGCTTAAGAATGAAAATTTAATACAAATTAAAAATCTTGAAGAAACATTTTCTACAAAACTTCATACCGCATTTCATATATCGTTATAGCAACGTCTTCTATAATTATAAAATTAAAGTTTAATATAATGTTTTCTTAAGTTTTTAAAGAACTTTCTTTTCATCCAGCTTAAATTTGAGCGCAGCCATTAATACGTTTATATAAATTATTTATCAAGTGTTGTTTTACACAGCCATTTGGAAATGACGCTTAATATACGCTGCAAAAAATTTACAGTATTTACACATATAAATGTCAAAATAGAAATACCAGCAGCCAAAAAAAAATAAATAAACAAAAAGCCTAGTATAGTGAAGAGTGAGTGTGTAATTGGATACAATGTTATAACAAATAAATATAAAAAAAAAAACATTAACAGTTCTCATATAATACACTAGCACTGCCATTGACACAAAAAGAACAATAGATGACTTGTCTGTAAACCGTCTAAGCAACAAAAACGGTTGTGTTTGGCTTTTTTGTCGTTGTTTTCAGCCACTTACATGCTCAGCTTTCAAATTAATCATTAAAATTCCGACTGAGCTGAATACTAACTTCGACAAAACCGCAATACAAACGCGCTCAATACATCAAGCATAAAAGCAAAAACTGCAAACAACATCACAAATACATACACAAAGAAAGCAAAAATTCGATATTAATTTTAAATCATTTTGTCATGTGATTTATGATTTGAAGTGTCGAAAGTGTTACACGCCACAAATTCTACGTCAACGCTATACTGTATATTGACGTTAAATAAATCCCAAGATTATTGCTTTGAAATTACATTTTTGTTTTCGATAGATCATCATTCTTAATTTTATCCCACAAATTGGTCTTATTGACACTGAAATTATCAATCAGAAGACTATAAGGACAAAAAGAAAGTCGTCGTAGATTGCGACAATGATATTATTTGTGTTAGACAGAAATCAATGGAATTGTAATTCCCAACCTTCGAGTCGTTCACTCACAAATCGTACAAATTCCCTAACTGGTTGTTAGCAGATAGCATTTTAATTAAATGCATAAGCTGAAACACTGTTTAATTTGCATTTCTATAATTACGTTCATTGCTATAGTGCTTATATTTACTATAATGGTGAAGCAATTTCATTTGACAATTAGACATTAACCTATAATATATACGCAAAATAGAAAACCATTTCTAGTAAATCGATTCGGGTTACTCGTTTATATTACTTTGCACATTAAATAGATAGTTATTTTTTAGTCATGCGTTTCGCAGAAATGTACCACCATAGTTCTAATGCGACTATTGAAGTCAACAAGTGACTCCTTTTGTTATAGAAATTGAGAACCCTGAAGACACATGTTTAAGCTATAACTGTCTACAATGTTGGCAAGAGTTCTTTAATAAATCTCAGAAATCTCTTTAAATTTAGTATATTACAAAAAAATGCCATTTCCCATAAGACTATGCATCATTTAATGACCGACATTAAATCAATTTTTATGTTCTTGTGGCTTAATAACTTCGAAAAAATAAATCTCGAAAGTTTTTTTTTACATATATTTGCAACCATTTTATGTACAATGCATAAAGTAGCGTATTTCCACATAATAAACATTTTTTAAAAAAAACTATTTTATTCTTTCCCATGAAAGTTAAAGGATCGCATTAAGGTTAAAACAAAAGCGTTTTTTGCGGTTGGTTAAACATTTATTGGAATTTATCATCCAACGTTATTTACTTGCAAACATGTTACGTAATAACGACTGGCTTTCCAAAATCAATCGTAAATAACAATCAAGTGTATCTTTTCAGCTTCCTTTCTAACGGCATAACGGTTGGCTTCAATAGCCGATTAACTTCCGCTTCGCCTGCTAACAAAACGCTGGAAGCAAAAGTATCATCTTGGTTTTTAAACTAATTAAATAGTCCAATAGTTGGCTGTTTTTTCCCGCCTCCCAAAACGACCAAACAATTTGCCTAGCTAATACGTTTAATAGGATAAACAACTATTATTTCAGAAAGAAAAAAACCCTTCAAACTAAAAAACAAAGTGGTTAAATACGAAAGAATATGAACAAACGGCATGTAAAACAGCAAATTGTTTGTAGTTTAGTCATTGGTTATGCACACATTACACACATCTAAGTTAGTTCCTCCCACATCTCCCACTTGACGTCATTTTCTATCTAATTTCCCGCTTTATTTACTCCAGCGTCAATGAGATGAGAGAAAACGCAATGGTACAAAACACATAAGCGAAAGAAAGAAAAGTAATAACCGTAAAATTTTCCCAATACAATACAAAACAACAACTATTAAACTTAGTTGTTTACCAGACGAATCGTCGCCATCTTGAATAGCTGCCACTATTTTTTACTCCATTTTGTTTACAGACGTTTGTGCATCCAAAAGATAAAAAAAATAGCAACCTAGAGTTTTCTCGGCGTAAAGACGGGAGATAATAACGGGAAATCCAAATTTGATTAACCAATGGCGCGTGTCACCTGCGCGCTTCGTGTACTAAAGCTTCCACGAGTTTGACGTTGATTACATACAGTACACTGTACGTCCGATCGAATTTCGATAGTTCCGTTATGTGACCACACGGATATAGCGCGTACATTTGCTCTTAATAAGAAACTATAAACATTGTTGAACTCTACTGTTATAACGGAGAGACACAAACAAACCGATAAAAAACAGCAATCGATATTAATATTGTATCACATTTTCTAAAAGTCTTTGATAACATTTTCAGACACATTAATTGTCTCAAAACTAAATCAGAAAAACTCGTTCTATATCAATAACAACTTCATTAGTATTTACCAATTGTTATTTTTTTAAAAACAAAAATAGCTATCAACAATAAAGTATGAGTTATAATTAGACAATGATAAAGTGATATCAAATTTTTGATACTCTACCAATAGTTATCATATTAGGTTAACCCAACGTGTTATTGTTAAAAAATAGAATAAAAAGCTATTCGACCTTCTAGTTTTGACCTCTTCTAAAAAATAACTATTACATACACTGAAATCCGGGAATTCATTGCCATCCATTTTACAGCTAATACAAACGCTCGTTTTTGTCCACAATGACATTTAGCATTTTCTCCATTACAGACAGGCCCATAGCTCAACTACAGTATAACAAAATACTTAGTTTATAACTTATTTGAGACGTCTCATAGCAATTGTGCAAGTAAACCAAGGCCTTTACAATTCGATTTCAAATTTAATAACAATTTTTGTTTATTTTGAGATAACAAATTTTAATAGTAACCGAAACTTTTTCTTCAGAAGTTGAATTGACCTTTACTGTTATAGGACACATATACAGTATGTGGTGACAGTTTGGGGACAAATAAAAGAAAAAGAAAATGCAGCTTTCATAATACATACTAACAGCCCCTACGAGTTCACATGTCAGCGTGTGCCGTGACAATAATGTGTCTCTGCGCCATTACGTGCAAAAGTCGCGACACCATCGGATTTTTTTTATGTTATTAATATTAATCATACGATGTAGTGTAAGTAAACGCCTTTTTTTCTTTCCCTCATCTCGTCACTCTCCTCAACGCACACAAACAATAATTTTATAGATATTGAATTACTCACAGAAACTAGATGGATAAATTATGTTTCTTGCATAAAAAAGCAGATCTACTTGATATGAGTGCCAAATTTGTAAGCGTATGTGTCGGTAATTAAGAAGCGTAATTGTATATAGCGTTACGATGAAGCAGATTAAATAACGCTGGAAATGTCGTATTGAGCACGCTCACTTAAGTGTACGAGTATAGTCACGCCATAATCGCATTCCTATTTCATACTGTACAACGTAATACCGTACATCAATTTTAATATAACAACTCGACTGAAAAATAAAATGTTCAAATTTAAATGCAGTACAGTAAATATAAATCAACTTGGTTGTTAATAAAAAGTTAAGACTTCTGATCGTGTCCATATAAAAACGTCAAAATAAATCACGCTTGTTTTTCCCTTGGAGGATTCCGGACTAAAGAGACGCAATACAATTGCAAAGGTCCAATTATACGCTTCATAGCCATTCGCAGTCCTCATAGTAACAAAAATAGAAAATTCAATAATACAAGAGTTTTTTATGCTAAAATGTTCTGTTTAAAAATAAAGCTATGATATTACTATATCGCTTATTAAGTTATTAGTAACAAAGATCTCTTAAATTTAATGCTTAAACTTGCCTTGTAAAAATAATAAAAAATTTATTTTTTAAGTAACGATTGAAACTTTAGTTTATGTTAAGTAGTGGTAATAACCAAATTTTCTATCTACTGTACATTAGTATTGAATTTCAAAGTGGCTAGATTTCAGTTGTGCTTTGAGGATCTCAATTCATCATTAACTTAACTACTTAAGGCGGGTGTTAAACTGAAAAGTTGTCTAGACACACCAATCCATTTTCTCTTATACTTAAATAACACTACAATTTTATCCTTGAATAGCTTTCTAGGAATAGTGAAAAATGTCATTATACTTTTTGAGAATTTTGCAAACCAAATTCGAAATTAAAGCCTGTTAACCGCGGTTGTAAATGGTAAAACAACCAATTCCCATAAAAATACTGGCGTTACGACTGTGTATTTTAATTGGATGACACTGTCGGTTTCTGTTCATATGCCGATCAACATAAAATGCATACAAAATTGGTAAATAAAAAGCAAATGCACGGCCCTAGATAAACCAGACTAGACGATGCATTGTGTACATGCATATCAACCTTAAGTGTTTGAGGTACAAACATAAACCTTTTTATTTAAAAATAAAAAGCATTTCTTGGATTTTTATATTTAAACATTAATCTGCTCAAAGTGCATTTATAACCTTTACATAAACCAGCTTTTGAATATTTGATAAGTACATGTACAGTTCGCTTAAACAAATTTTTCAATAAAAATAGTAGCAAAAAAAAAATTCCCTTCCGAAATTCAAGCAAATAGCTAAAGGCTCGAATGAACATCTAACAGAAAAGAAGCTGAATTGATACATTTTGGAAAAATAACTGGTTTTATATACAGAAGTATAGTACTGTACACACACAGTTCAGTATACACCACAAACACTAAAAAAAATTCAGAAAAAGCCCTTTGTGCGTCGACTGCCCTTGTATACATAGCACTGTATATAGCTCAACTTTCTTTACAATTTTGTTTCCAACTCGTTGATTCTTCAAATAGACAACAGCTAATATCAACTACCATATACCCCGCCCCACACCCTCAAAACCAAGAGCCCTAAAGCTTCGGGCTCTTTCATTTTGTTTTATTTTATTTTCAAGTTTAAATAAATAAACCTTTCTTTCGGTTTTTGATGATCTTCAATCGATAACGAATACAATCGATTATTTGACAACGACTATCTTCATTTCCTTCACAAATTTTCTCTCCTCTCCCTCCCCCGTTTAAATAGAAAAGCTTCCCTGAAAATAAAATTAGGCTTAGTAAACTCCCAACTTGTGTGAAGATCACCTGATATAAAATAAATATAAAAAGAGCGACAGAGGAAGATCCTATAAGAATAAGATAGAGCATTAAAACAGAGACGAGCGAATAAAAAAACGCCGACTTGCTGTTTATTTATATAGGAAATACGCCAGGTTTTCGGTTGGCCGTTAAGTCGACCGAAACGCTACATAAATCTCTCCCCATATGCGACCGACGCTTCGTAAAGTTCAATCGATTGAAAGACGCTTTTTTTTTTCTTAAGAAATTTTTTTTCTAAAGATGAAATCTAGTCGAAGTGCAAAAGAAGTAAGGTGTAGAGTGAAAAGTCTTATATTCTAAGAGGTGGGTGGAATTTTTTTTGTTGTTGTTTCTTTTTTAATATTACTGTATGTTGTTGTCGTCTTTTATAACTAAAGTATTTTGAAAAACCGACACTTACGTATATATGGCATTCATCTATCCAGCAATTTACACATACTCAAATGCGGTTATTACATTTTCATAAAAAGATACAGCGTTTAAGATAAAGATGATGATGAAAAACTTCACCCAAAAATAATTATTTGCAAACATCTCAACAAAAAAAAAAAAAAAAGCTTTTTAAGAAAGTGTGTTTAAATTGCGAAACTAAGGTATATGAATTTTTTTTGTTTAACTTAGTGCACAGGTTCTATCGTACTCTGTATATTATCATACAATGTATATGGTACACAATATGACATTATTAAAAACAAAAAATAAATAAATTTCTACACATAACATAGACATTGTACAGTAGTTATCAAGCTCAATTACCTAGCATCTTAACAGTACAATTTTTTAAAAAACAAAATTTTCAAAAAGATATAAAAAAAAATCCAAAAAAATAATATATAAAAAACTACGCAAATTAATGAATATTTCAAGATCTAAGATTTTAATCATTAATTATTTAAATAAATGCTGGTATTACCAGGCAGAGTTTGGCTTTAGGAAATTAAAATATCTGCTGGTTAAACAAAATAAAATGGTGAAATTTTTAACTAAAAATTTAAAACAGAATTCCTTAGCACCAACTAATCTACCATTAACATCACACGGTGCTATAAAAATAAGAAAGAGTATAAACATACAATAAAAAAGCAAAGTATATCATGCAATAAATTGCTATACAGTAAGTGACAGTAGTGTCATCAAAGGTTTGATTTGAGGTTTTACTCTTAAACTATCCAATCGTGCTTACTAACCCACACAAGAAAAAGTCACACGAAAAGTAAAATTCTTCAATGTTCAACCAAGTACAGTACCATAGTTATAAAAGAATGCGTGTTAACGGTATTGATAACCCAACGTAACTTTTGTTGACAATAGGCGAAGCTTGAAAAGACCAAGCTTAGCGCTTAAGTGAGTTGTGGTTTAAAGAAAACTTATCCTTACATCGTCCACGGCACAACACAATTTCCGCATCGCATATCACCACGTCACTTCCTATTTAGGCCAAAAGAATTACATCAACGTAAATGAACGAAACTTTCTAAGGGGATAAAGCTCAATACGCTCTCCCTTTACACTCTTCAGAGCCCCATAGTCTAATAAATGAGATAATAATAAGCGCAATCTTTATCTTTATTTTGCGTCATAAACCATACAACAGCAACAGTATAGTCAATTTCCAACCGCATCCAAGTTATTACAGCACTGGCTTAAGTTTCAAAGAGTTTTCATTGTTAACACCCTGTAACCATTGTGTTCATCAATCAAAGCTAGCCAAAAATAAAGTGTTTGCAGTGGTCAAATGACAATAAAAAAGGTATCATTACTGAAATGTTTACTGTGCAAATGAAATATGAGATGTCAAACTTGTCTGCGATCTCATTCTCTTTCCATCACTAACGTACAAAAGCATTTGCACTCGGCGTAACATTTATTATGAACAATGTTAATTGAAATAAGTGAAATTAATGGTTTGTAAAACCCTTAATTAGAACGGGACAGTGAAACTTTTTCTCCACTATTTCAAACTACATCATTCGTCAAAATGCTTTTGTGTGCATTGCACTAATACAGTCTCTCTATATAATCAACAATAAGCAAACAAAACCTTTTACATAATACCAACAAAATCAAGCAAACGAACCGTGCAACAACTTTACTGACCACCACACAACCTCCTTTCGCCGCCTTTCATTATTTCATTGTTCTGTATCATAGGTTTGAATCAAGCAGGCGCACCAAATATATTTTTTCATCAGTCAATATCAACTGTATTGTGAATGTAAGTAGTGTACCGTAGTTCAATCGTTGTATAAGGAGAATAAACACTTTTACACCGAAAGGCCAACTTCTATACCAAAAAAACTGTCTTCGTATCAATAAACGAACCTATATTCAACGTTTTTGTACAACCCACGACGACATGCTGACAACTGACGACGTAATTTAATGCGCATACGAATTTTATATCTAGAAAGATACAAACCAGAGGAGGTAGAATAAATAAACACATTATAATCAGCTGTACAAAATACAGGGTGTTCCGTTTAATAGTTTAATTATAAAGTAAAATTGCGGTCATTCATGAATTCTTTACCGACTTCTAATTATACTGTAGATGTTTACGTCCACTTTCACTTTACCAAAGTTTCTTAACCAATTATTCCAATCGACAAAGTTTAGCTATTATCTTGGAAGAAACAACCCAACTTCGTAAGATGACAAGTTATTAACGCTAATACCGGACTTCCTACCATAGCTCAGTGCAAAATCGAGTCTATAGAGCGCAATATACTGTACATGTACTGCATTTGCAATGCCATTCAAAATAAATTCATAGACGCTATTGTAGCATGGAGTATAACTCAACAATATTTACCTCAAATATTAATTATGAAAAATAAATTTAAATAAAATAAATGTTTGCACATGCAAATTTTGTGTACATCAAAACCAACATGAGGGCATCATTGGAAATTTCATTAAGGTTTTTCACTGATTATGTTGTGATCCTCCAAAAGTATACCATTGCTTTAAGATAATAAACTTTGTTACAAATAAAGCTATTTGAAGTTTAGCACAAACTTCAGAGAACAATATCAGTTTGTAGATACCGGTACTAAATATTACCATTTGGAGTGCAATTCCAAGTATTCGTAAAATATGTTTGCAATTCAGTGCCATGGACATAATTGTCTCATCTGCAGACACCAATTTAAAGTTCTAGCACAGTAATGAAACATAATTATCAACGCCAGACATTCCGCTAAATTTAGTTTAATATTTAGCAGCTCTATTTAACCACTGTTCACCTTAATTATAATTGATGTAGCCTAGATTCTTTTTATTACAATTACCGTATGCTGTTATTATTTCATGCTCTGTAATTGCTATACCGCTACACAATGTACACGTACAGTATACGTTACTATTACATAGCAAACTCGTGTCCTTTCCTGATTACATGTACAGAAAATAATATATTATAACTTTAGTTACTTGTTTTCATTTTCTTTAACTTTCTACGGTAACTAACCATTACTTTAAAAACATAAGTAACCAAGCGCAAAATGTAATACCGCTCGTAAAGCTTAGTTAAGTGCAGCAAGTTCATTTTAACTGAGTAAAAATAGCCTTTACGATTCCATATATGTTTCTTATTGCTGTGTATAACGGGAGAAAACCACTCTTAACCCCATAAAATACTCTGTTATAAAAAAAGACCACTTCACCCAACGGTTAACCAAGTCGATAACAAGATGGGTTGGTTAACGACTCAATATCGCCGTCTCCACTCGCACTTACTACAAAGAACAACTTCAGAGCTCGAAACACAGAGTACTCTATGCACTCGTACTAAAGAAATCAAACAATGCAATACAACAGCTCGTAAATTAGATAATAACAATAAGATGTAATGTTCAAATGGCACACAAGAATACGACAATGTGCTGAACTTGAGCAGCAAAGACTCTAATCATACGCATTCGGCAAATGACAAACATGACATATTAATAATGCTGTGTCAAGGAAATAATGCATTTCCAATGATTTCTTGCGGATTCATTTGGCACTTTTATTGCACCCTGTATGTCAGTAATGAAATTGTAAAAGAAATCCAGTGAAAGCCCTGAAAAATCGATGGCCCCCTAACAGTGAAACAGTGAATAGTAACAATATCACAATACGTTGTTCATCACATTCTGCATAATATCCGGTAACGTATATCATTATTATTAAATCAAATCCTGTTATTTTTTTGTAACAAACAAGAACAACTCGGTTTGTCTCATTGCATACGTGAACCAATAAATGCGCTTTTATTTACCCAACACATAAAAACAAAATAGCATCAAGAACAGCCATTTTTAATCTCCCTGGCTAAACGTTAATGATATTAAGAATCCAGGTTAACATGTGTTAATAAATAAGCTATTACCGTATTACGTCCACGAGTGAGTCGTAAGTAACGGCAAAGAAGAGATAAAAGTAGCGACAAAAGCTTAAATTATGGGCTGGCGTCCGAAAATGATGATTAATCGAAATTGGATTAATTACATCGCGTAAATATTCGTCTTAATAACAGACCAGTAAACACACAATGTGTCATTAACTGCAAGATGAAAAAGATTGGTGGAAAAATTAACGAGACTAAAAGTGCCGAGCAAAGCTTCGATTAGCAAAAAATAGCAAAACAACAACAGAAAAAAAACAAACGACCATTTTTATCTTTTACTTTCTATGCTACGACGTACGTTTCATCACCAAAAAATAAATACAAACCAGCCACAAGGAAAACTCTATTAATAACCACGAAAATGCATCAATAAAATTAAGTTTGGGTTAATATGGGTTCAATAAAAGCTGTCTAAATAGACTGGAAGAACATTCTCGCCACTATTTCCAAGCATCACTGCGACATTTACCAGATTGGATGTAGTCTCCTATGCAAAGGTTGAGGAACCACATCTATAACTATAAATCTCATTATACGTATCATATACAGAATAAACATTCTATCAAAGTTGTTAAAGATAACGCACAGCGACGCATTCACCTAAGCCAAAACAAAGTTCTAATAGCCTTAACCAATAATGAAATAGCAACAGAACAATAACAGCTCTCTCCATGCTATGCTTCAATGCAGGTGCTATATCCACCGGAAATGAAGATCCCAGTCAAAGTCAATCGATACAAATAACAAAGTTATTTGTGGAAACGCAAATAAGTGAACGAGAATTTGAAAAGAACGGCCATCGACTACATTTATCAACTTACTTTTAAGCTTAGCTTCATCACATACTAAAACGACAAACTTTTTCCAAAGTTACACACTATTAAGAATATAAAAAAAAGATCTACAGTAAGTTATACACTAAAACGAAACGGCTAAAAAACATTCAAGCACCTCTGACACGGTTTAAGTCTTCAATTGAAAATCTGAACAAGAATATAATACTGTACAGTATTTGGCCACTAAGCTACAGAAGGACACTTACACAAGAACGGAAAAAAAATAATAAAAAAACCCAGTTTGCAACTTATATTAAAGCTGAGCACACCAAAATATTAAGCGGCAATCGATTTTAATAAATAACAATATTAGACGCATATAATAGAGCATGTCATTACATAACAAAAACGACAAGATGCCAAATTTTACATTCCTTAATCACTGCAATCTAAACATCTACAGACTATTCAAACCACAAACTAATTTTTAAAAAAGTTTATAACATAAAGCTATCTGGACATCATATTGATTCTAAACCATAGCAATGCACTAGAAGTTTGGAAAAAATGTCTCAAAAATAGCTTAATGCAGCTTGTACCATACTGTATGCTGTAATTATATGTTTCTATTAAAGTCTATAATAACTGCTAATGGACGTGGAAAAAGAATAGATGTTGCACGAACAGATGAAGTGATTGAACAATTGCTACACGCATGCGTGATGGCATTCAAAATGAAGTGTTAAATGGCCGTGATTAGATATGTGGCTTATCGAAGAAAAGCATAAACAAGTACGACGATTAAATAAATCGTTGAAATAGCCTGCAAAGCAGCAACTGCCACTTGTTACTTGCCCACTAATAATGACCATTACTACCATCTCGTCCATTTAAATGTCGGTATCATTACACTGTGATTTATGGCAATTTTATACAAGAGCAACTAGATGATCTATATCACGCTATATCTTAATTAACATCAAACAGAATATAAACTTACTGGCATAACTTACGAGCGCATTCAATATGGCATAAAGAAAGTCGACTGGTCATTAGGCAAGAAATTAATTTAAAAGATAAAGAGCCAAACCATAAATATTCCAATAAAATATGCACTAAAAATCCATCAAATACATTAATTCTCTTTATGTGCTTTAAAGGAAACTCTAAAAGTCACTTGACCACTTCAACCATACTAATTTGTTACTGCAAATAAACTTGACAACTTAAGTTATACTTTTTTCTAAAAACTTTATATTGCCACTACAAATGCCAGATTTCTAGAGCAGAATAAGTTTAAATCCATAACTACAATTTACAAAAGAACAAACTCTATTATTTATAGGAGCAATTCAAGTCTTTTTCACGATAGCATGACCTTCCTTGCATATTTATAAATCAATTTAAGGTAAAAAGTTTGCAAAATGTGCAAAGTCAACTGCTACTGTACAGTACATCGATTATCCTTCGGAAAGTAGCATTATTTACGTCAGTAAGTTTTAGTTTTATGTTGTTATATCCTCTCTATTGTTTACACGTAGATGAAGATTCACCCTTCATGCATTGCCATCTAGCTGTTTATGTGTATACGAGTCGCATCTCATCTTCATTCGTAATTTATATTCATAGAGGTCGATAAGAAAGGAAGGAAAAAGCTAAGACTATAACCCTTACTTAGTCTAATTTGAAGTTAAATTCCTCTAAGCCTTGGTTTCACTCTTCATTATAGCTGTTGATACGAAAACACTTTGTTTACTAAACGCAAGATTTTTGCATTGTTCAAACTTTTCCGCAGGTCACTTTCCCAAAAATAGCCAAACACTTCTTCTTTTGCACTATTTCAAACAGTACTGTAAGTTTATACTGCATCATCTTTTAACCATTAATTATGCTTCACATAGCAGCAAACACAACAAAAGAGTTAACGGTTAACCCTTGGATAAAAACGTAAAAAAGAGAAAAATGCGAAGAAAATATTACATCCAAAAAGTTAGTGAAGCGTCATATAGTCCAGAAAATGGCTGGCCAGTTCACGTTTTCAAGTATCAAGCATATTATTCTCAACGTTTAACGACAACATTAAGTGCAGTATAAAAATGTGAAATACTGTATTATCCATTTTTAAAGCAGATAATATGGTTGTTTAGAAAAATAAAAACATTTTCACGTGCTGCCTTCACAAATGGCTCCCAAATCGCTAATAAGCCATTGCACAAAATATCAACGACAAAATTTTTAATTAAAAGCCTCATCATCTCAGTTAGCATAATCAACTGCTTAACTACTTAACTGATCATCTGCGGTGAGTAATTTACAATCTAACAATATGCCACTGTCGTAAAACATCAAACTAACCAAAAACAGCCATTCTGAAAGTTGGAATTAACATTTAATGCTGTTGGTAATTACTTGAAATCACGTTCAACGTAAACTAAAAAGCAGCCTTTAATCCGACTTCATAATTTTGTCTGCCAGTGTCATCGTGACATTTTAGCAAAAGCACCATATAAAATACAAAACGCACCAACCACTCGTCGTCACTTTCTATTCTTTATTTCACTTTACAATTTTCTTATTTATTTTTTTTTTAGGTTTTCTCCTATTGTTCAAACTTTCTATACTATACAGTATACGGTATACTGATATAACAATGTTATCCAAGTGAAAAAAGTTTGGCCAATAAAACCAACCAATAAAAACCAATAGCATAATTTCGCCTAAGGTTACGTTTACCTGAAGTGACGTATAGTCACACTCACAAACACTTTTCGTTTTAAACTATCCAATTTTTTATCAGCAAACCCCATCGAACTCGTACTTTTAACAACAAAAACCTTAGTGGTAGAAGAGTGACAGAAAAATTCTATTACAATAAAAATGTCTTAAATTTGAAAAAGAAACCTAAAAATTTAAAGTTAAAAAGTCGAAATCAATGGCTATTGGAAAGTCGGATCCTACTTCAAAAGAAAAAATGTCTCATTTCAACGGCAAATACTGAACGTTGCCATATATTTTCCCTTAGCATCTTGCACTTCCATTTGTCTATTTCATCTCTCTTTTCTTCTGCACATGATCAAAGTATTACAACAAATACTTTACTATGACAGTAAAACCATTGCCATCACTGCCACCTGCCAATGCACTTCTATGTAAAAGAAGTAGCAAGAAAAAACCATGCTATATATATATATCTCTGATATCTAAAATAAGAAAAGAGGAACAAAATTGGAAAATGTAAGTTCCTGTAAAGATAAGTTCACATACTGTAAGAGTATTTCACCAAAAGAAATTTTATACTGTAAGTTGGAAGAACAATTTCAACTGAGCAGACAATCTCAAATTGTACAGAAGAAAAAATTACATGAAAAAGCTATGTCAAAACGAATAAACTTATAATCTTACAGCTCTATAATTCTTGACATTTTCGATTTCAATAGCAGCCAAAAACTATTAAAATTCTACTTGCTCGATAAACAAAAACTTCACATATAATTAATTAATTTAAAAAATACAATGGCTTTTAATAGAATTAGATTTAACTCGCTTGATTTTGTTGTCAATATTATTTAACTAGATCACTCTCCTTGCTAAGTCCATGTTATGATCAACAAATATAAAACTATTAGATGTGGCACAAATTCACCAAACAACATTAAAACTGTCAGATAGACAGCATGGCGTGACAGAACAATTCCTATTTATAAAATTAATTTAAAAATTTTAATTATGGTTTGTGATTATAGTGAATAAGAAATCTCATATGTTGAACTCCATTTAACATACATTTAACATAATTATCTTTCAACAACTGCTCAAAAACTATAAAAAAATCATTCGATTTCAGTCTTAAAAAAACAATAAAATAAAAACGCATTGCTTTTATATGCAATCAAACGAAGGGATTAAATCACAATAAATGAGGGATAAATAAATTTTTTAGCAGTGAAGATGCTTTATATAAAGTAATGTTGCATGTCGGAAAAAAGAATGGAAAGGAAATAAAGCATTCATTTCACGTAAAAGAAAACCTGTAATATTAAACTTACAATAACAGACCTTACAAAACCTCAAAATGTTGAATTACAGTGTACAGTATACCGTACTTGTCATCCCTATCACCGCAAATCACTATTATTGCACTTTATTTTTCCTCCAAAACCAATCTTTCTTCTGGAATGCTACATTTTGCTAATGAAAAATGTCATATTCTAGTAATGACAATATTTTGTTGTGGCATTTGGCTCACAATGTACAGTACAATGTTTTTCTTGGAATGTCGGATTAACATTTCACTGAAATACGAGTAACATCGATTGTTATTAACTTTTAATTATATTATAATAATTACTGCATACTACAGTATAAAACAAAAAACGCTTTAGTAGAAAACGAAAACAATATCAATTGATAACTACCGAGCAAAATCAGTAAACTCATTTGAAAAATAATTTCAGTATTATCCGCAATGCTGCTGTTTATGCGATAACGTGCCCCTTCACCAACTGATTAAGTTCTCTTTTGTTAAGCTTAAATGTCAAACAACCCATCCGCTGTTTTTCTAAGAAAATTAATTTTTAAAGCTCTGACAAATGAGATATTTTCACGAGAATAAAAATCTAACAAAATCCGTTCCGTAATTTCTACCTCAAATAAAAAATGCTGTCTTAACTGTGATGTGCATCTAAGTCGCATATTTCAACAAAAAAAAAGAAATAAGAATTATGAGATACTGTACTGTATGTCCTAATTAGAATTAATCGAGCGAGCAAAATATGTCAAAGTACGACTGAAAAATAATTAAAATTATGTCAATGACGTATTACGAAAGTTGGTTAATTTGTTCCATTTATTAACTTACTTATAAATTGCTTATACGACTTGCAGTTTGAAAAATACATACACTGTACCAAGTAAGTTTATATATTATAATTACGAACAGGATGTGAGCAAATTAATGAATACACTACAGTATTATTGTAATTGCTTCTAGTGGCGCCCATCAGCTCTCCTATCCACCACGACATAGAAAAAAATGTCATTGTACATGCACATTTTTCACAAATGTTAGCTTTCAAGTTTTCAAATGTGCGTTTGCTACTGCATTTTAACTTCTAATTTAGTGATTCAGTGTGAAAAGCGCTTTTTAATAGCTTGTTTTCTTTCAAGCTTTTTTCTCCCCTTTCATATTCATTGCCTTTCATGCAAAGTTTTCTATATATAAATCTAAGTATTATAATAGGGTGTTTTACCTTTGATGAAATCGACAGCCTGTTCCAATCCATAAGTGTCCTTATCGCAGTCATCCAGAATGTGCGCCCCCAAGCGGATTCCGGGTAAAAAATCTTTCAAGTCGTTCACATAATCCAAAGTAAACAGCATGGTTTCCAACGCCTGTATACCACCTTGGGGCATAATAGGACCGCAAATGTCGTTGTCTTCTCGTTCGTGCACCATCATCAGACCACCGAGAATAATTTGACCGTCAACCATAGCTACCCTTTTCAACGGCCATGTAATATTGCTGTTGGTATCGTTTCTGACAGTTGGTAGTAATGGTGGTGCCACTGGCCATACTTGAACCAACTGCAACGACATAGCAGCCACGGCCATCCAGATGGACATTTGATGGCAAAAATTGATAGCTGTGGCCGGCATGGCGTGGGTTCTTTCAACTTTTTTTTATTTTCTAGTCCGTTAATAAACGTTCATCTGATCAACGATGGGTATCTTATTACCATGAGTATTTTAACAGCTAAAATGTAGGCGGGAACAATTGTATGATTGGCGGATGTAAATGATTGGCACGCGATCAAAGTTGGAATCATCGTTAATTTGAAATATAGCCACACTGAATGATACTATTAAATGTACCTTTTTCTTTTTCTCTTTCAATTTCGACGGTCACCCACTTACATGAACAATTGGACATTTAGTCGATTGAAGATGGGTCATCGTCGTCATCATCGCCGCCTGGTGGTGATATTAACTGCCAACCGTGGTTTCCCACAAACGCCATATTGACTTGAACTTAAGTTCGATGATATTTTTAACCCGTCACTGGAAATGGCTAGCAAATGTGACTCTTAACAAAGGACGAAGTTTAATTCAACTCGAAATCCGAAGAAAAAGCAGCAGTACAGACACAGATGGCGAAATGGATAACAGCAGACGGTGCCACAACAAAGAAATCGTTAGATGCCATCAGGGAGACTTTAGTAGACGTATTCATTCGGCTCTAAAGATATAACAAACAATAAGAATAAAAAGAAGATAAAAATATCAGCCACATACAAAAATGATTTTTTTCATATTACTAGAAAATTATTATTAGTATCGCCGAAATTGCCTTTGCTTCAAAGAGTATAATTACAATGCACATAAGATAGTGATAAAACAGCCGCAATAAAATGTTATTTCCTTATCTAATAAACACAAAATTACACCTGCCTTGTAATTACTATACACAAATGGCGTACCATTAAAATCTTATCGCAATGAAAAAGACGCTAGTGTAATAAGTTACAGCTTGTTAAGACAACGACAATGATGACAAACATAAACGATGTAGTAAAACATATCTAAATTACAGCGCGATGCATTACTGATATACCAAAATAAAATGCGATTTAATATACTGCTTGAAGAAAAAAAAATTCATCTACTTCTTAGAATAAGATACAATCATATACAATTCTTTTTTTTTACTTTGCGATATATAACACTGAAGAATTTTTTTATTAACACAACTTTAAACTACAACATATAGTATAGTGAAATGATAGCAGACTTCACGCTAAACCCAATTTTAAACTCACTTTTAAAATTTCATCTTTTTCCAACAGGTCACAATATGTCAAGTAATTTTGTAGATTAGAAAACTATTTCCCCTTAAAGCAAGCAAGAAAGAATCGAGACAAATCGCCATCGGAACTAATAAGATTAAAATCCGTTTGTTTTCTCTCAAATCCAGTGTTTCAATTTATAAAATCAGCCTAGCGGGTGACTTACACTACATCAATTTTATATTCTCAATTAAAACAAAGCAGTCTTTCCTAAAGCACAATTATAAATTAATGTGCAAGACCTATATAAGCCATTGCAACTCAAATAAAACTGCAAAAATCATTTTATATTTATTTTTAATTTACTATTTGAAATCAATGTTATGAGTAAAAAATTGAGTTTTCACTAAAAACACAGATAACCAAATAACCATTTTTAAGCTACTATAAATTACAATTATATTGGCTTATTTAAGTCATAACAAAGCAGCATGTAAATGCCATTAGATACATCAATTACATTGTAGAAATGTCACTTTAAACAATATGAATTTCATTCTTAATTGATTTTTATGAGATGCGTATTCGCATCGCTAGATACGAGTCTCATAATAGCAGATGTACAGTGTATAGACTACAGAGTGAGCTTAGTAATCTAACTGATTTATGAATTCTAATGCGAGATAATGCGTCTCAATAACGTCCGTGATTCGCCTTAAAAGATTTAAAGTAGAAACCCCATTTACATTAGCTCCAAGTAAATACACAGTAGTAACATATACTTAACAAATTTTCAAACAAAAATCAGAACATATGGTTAAAAGTAGCTATCATTTAACTAAACTATTAAGCATAATGTAAGGTAATCATGTCATAATAAATAACGGCTACATTTCCGGCTTCTACATTTTCATTTGAGGTTGTATCTGCCGTTTGTCTAGCCGTGTAATACAATTTTCTTGGAAATATTTCATCGAAATGCAACATATCGCCCTTACTGTGAAGAAATATTTTTTGCCTATTAAAATCAATGTAAACTAGGCGAAGTTATAAATTACTTAATGTCAGCTTCGTCGCGTTAACGTTGCATCACGTCGCCAACCCAAGGTTTTGTTTACTCCGAAAAGGAAATTTATCTTCTGGCTACAAACGACTAATATTATGACCTTAAAATTTGTGACTAAAAACAAAGTTCACCAAAAACAAACTTTTCGACACCGTTGAGCTATTAGTAATCCCATCATTTATCGTTACTTTTCCGAAACAAACGCCAGAAGGCGTGTTTAATTAACGTCATCGTGTCGCATCCAAAAACTACGCTGTATAAGGTGAAAACTGAAAACATAAGAAGCTGATGGCGATAATGAGATAACAGCAGAAAAATAGCGACCGACGGACTGAAGGAAAATCCTATTCATTTGACAAAAGATGAAAACGCTGCAAAAACTCTGCCAACACCCAACAACTACGCATTTACACACAACTGATGGGAAATTTTCTATTGATTACTTCCATTCAAACATCTGATAGAAAACATTTTCAGTCCAAAATAATTAATTATTACAAGCTTCGCTACAATTTTAAGGTCAAAATGGCGGCACTCAATGAAGTTTCTATAGAAACCACAAAAGAGCAAAAGCAGTGACACCGCACTTGCTAAAAGAGCAACACTTTTTTTTTAAAGAAAAGAAATCTCTGATAAGTTAACGTAATGCAAAAAAACGAAACCTTAGATTTAAATATTTAATCTTTCACAATTAAACTCGAATTAAATATTGCATATCAGAATTTAATCAGCATAATTCCAACATAAATCAAACAAAATTGATAAAGAAGTAGGAATAAATTACAATTGGCCAACAGCCATATCTACACTTGATGATAATTAAATCACAATGTCGCATTAAATATTTAAATAATTTTATGTTGACAATAAATCAAAATTGTGCACTATACTGCATACTGTACATTGTTCATTAACAATAGCTACACCGTAAAATGACATACCATTTGCAATATTGGTATTTCATTTGGGCAATTACCGTAATTATTTCAGATAGAAATTGTTGACATTTTGCTAGTAAGTGGTCACGATTTCAAAGTTTGCACGTGAAACGCTATACTATAATAGTTTTAGATACTGGAAGCTACTAGTTTCTGAGAATACAAAAAATATATAAATGATGACAATTAAAACCACTGAAATTGGGCGCACACAATTTTGGCAACTTACATAATTACTATACTACTCTAATAGAAATTATGATCTATTATGCTACAATATGTTAGCTATTCCATACTCTATAGTAACTTATAGATGTGTGTGCCATCTTTCTAATGTAGCAATAAAACAACATGAAAAGCCCATTTGCACGAACAACTCTGCCAACTTTAGACGCATTATTACACAATTAAAATAACAATAATCATATCCCGCACAGTAACAACAAAAACTTACCAATAATATCTACAATTAAACTCTACTAAATACGAGCATTTTTACTCTGTATATCGTTTGTTCAGTGTTCATATTCCTTAACTTACAATAAAAATAATGCAAAGGCGCAAAGTAATGTTACATCAAATATCGTTCAGTTGTTGACGAACGATCGTAAAAAGAAATGTGATTTTTTAAGAGTGCAATAAATGCACTTAAACCGAATAAAAGTTGCTTTTAATTAACAATGATTGCAATTTGACTATTAACTTCTACTTAGATCGCGCACCATTTGGTTGTGAACTGTGAAAACGATGTGCACATTTCGATTTTAATCTAAAAAAAACAGCAAAATGTGCACCCTTTATTCACTACCTTTTAAAAATAAATAATTACTCTACTGTACTAAGTAAAGACTAAATTATTAAAAGCAACTTTTTATTTTACGTCAACAAAAGCTAAAAAATACCTACGATTACGCTTTATATTTTCGAGTACATTGGCCCTATATACTGTATATGTCATGATCTACAAAATGCTGAATTTACCGAAGAAGCTATATTACTTGAGCGAGAAAAAAAGTGATGAAATTATTGCGCTCCATCAATTTTGATACTGCAAATGGTAGATATCCGTAATAATCTACAGTACAGCCCTTACTTTACAATGGAAAATAAAACCTCAAGATAAAACCCAACTACAGTATAAGCCATGAAAACTACAATATCTACAATACTATTCAAATGTATGTATACGATACTTAAGACATAAAATAAGGATTTTTTATAAGCCAAAAAAAATAAGTTACATAAAACCATGTGATACTACTTCCATAATATTCATAGTTCAAGTAAAATCACTGGCCTATAGTGGCAAACCTAAACGCACTTATGAAACACACAAAAAAATGCGTTGTTTATTTCAAACTCAGACTTGCATTATACTGTACATAACGAATAACACACTATGGAATAATAATTTTAGCATTGTAGGCAGATAATTATCTACAATGAAACGGTAAAAGCTCTTAAAGAGTATGAATAACGCCTTGTTTTAGGCTTTGTGAAAGAATAAAAAAACTTTCCTTTAATACCTCAGTGGAATTGAATCACTGAATCAATTCCCCATGGTAATAGTACTTGTAATTCTACTTTGGCCTTTTACAGCATTTCCGTGTTATGTTTGATCATACAGTATTAACGACACCAAATGCGAAAAGCACACCCATAAGTTACTAAAAAAAATTGATCTAAGGTTACGGAAACATTTGCACAGCCTTTACAAAGCTAAATTCTCACATAAAGCTTATATCTTAATTCAACGCTCAATTTTCTCTTACACCTTCTATCTGACGTTTAATTAATTTTCTTCCTCATGATTTATACATTTACGATTTTGGTGAGAAGAAATATACGGTACCATAAAATGCAAAAAAAGAGCAAAAGTAAATAAGTAAAAGCGAATAAGAAAAAAAAAGATTTGAAAGAGATTTACCACTTATTTCTTAAGTGCCGATAACCAGACTGGCCACCCACGGCTACTTGTAACACGTGTCCATAACAACATCGTCAACGTATTTTCTTACCGAACGACGTGCCGACTCGACTGCCGCTGACAATCAGAGCAAAGCGGCAGGCATCAGCGGTAACCGCTTTCGTCAAACACCGAGCAAACAATGCGTGAATCGCTGCAATGGGTCGGCGTTGACGAAATAACCAGCTGAAATCCAGCTTCTCATAGCCCTTACGCTATGCTTCCACCTCCACTACTATGATTACAGTAATGATTTTATTCGGCACAAAAGCATCATTACCGATTAAATTGAAGTGTAAGAATATATGTACAGAAAATAATTGCCTGCATGTGACATGATAGAGACGATCAATCGGTTATTTACATTAAGTAAATATGTTTACATTATAAAAAAAAGCGAGTGAATCTAAATTAAAGTACAATAATTATAGTTATGCAAACAAACTCAGCACAGTAATTCATCAAATTAATAAATAATATCTAAACTTATTAATTTATTTGGAAAACGTATAATGCTAAATTAAGCATGCATTAATTCACTACAAATAATTTTAACAATTATTTAATCCAATAATTACTCCATTATTAATATTTTTTTTAGAAAATTCAGTTTTAATATTGGAATAGTTTGGTAGGTATATATTTTTAAACGCTACAGGTTACAAAAGTAGCATGTAGAAAATATTTTTACAGTTGAGCATATCGTAAGTAAATGCTATGTAAACTTTACCGTTTTTACTCTCAAATACAAAAACCCAAAGGCATCAACAAACTGTGAATGAGGTTATCAACAGAAACGCAATAAACTCTAAATTACGTCATAAACATACCCGGCAAAAATATTCCACTTTCTTTAGTTATATATGAAGTGTTACGCTCGACTTCTAAACAAAATAAAACTTCATATTGCTTAAAACTAACGCTTCTAGTACATTAACAAAAAAAACGCTAGTGTTGGCGCTATTAAAAATCTTGCATCACAAAAAACAGTGAAACGAAAATAAATTCAAATACAGTATGTTCAGCCATTTAAACGATAACCAATTTTAAGACTCGCTCAGAAATTCTTTAAAGTTTCAAAACTACCTTTGTGAATACAGAAAATGAAATTGGTTTCAAAATAAAGTGTATATTAGTCATTCGTTGCTGCAATCTCAGTTGAACTTCCTATATTTACCCTCAACTAAAATGTTGATCCTAATATTAATGGCTATCCACACACTACAAAAAACATTTCACTTTGAAAAATTATTACACACCATTATAACATTTCCGACTGTCAAAATATAAAACAGTAGATTAAACCATTAAATGAAAAAGACATAAAATGTCAACAGAACAGAATAACAGCAATGACATTTATCAGAATAAACGTCAGTCACGTTGTTTTACCAATTTACAGCGTTGTTAGTATGTAAATCCTTCATGATAACATACAACACATTGTTATCATCCATCTGTCAAGCTAATAAAATGAGCTAAGCTTGACAGACAGTGAGATATAAACTAATGTTAGAGAGAATTTCCGCTTGTTAAAATTTATCAATTATTAACACCTTTTAATGTGAATCTCGCATGCCATTTGACTTTAAAGCGCAATTTGATAATGTAGAATATCTAACTGTTGAATATTAATGTTTCGGTATGATTAACACATAAACTGAAATAGTAAAAAACACATTACAAAGCTACAAAAACCTAATTAAGTGGTTGAAACTAACTACTGTGTAGCACTACCAAAATAAGCTGTGAATTGTAAATTAGCTGTCTCATCTGGCACATTTTACATGAATTATGCTGATTATTTTACATGTCTGCTTGTTTATCTATCGTTTAATGGTCAGTTTTAACGCATGCAATAACATAATGTTACCACAAATAAAAATAAATTAGTGGAAATTATGTTTATGATAAAACAAATATAAAAATTGGTTTTCGGTTGAAATAACCAAACATAAATACATAATGGTAGTTAGTTTTAAATGAACTTTTGCTCGAATCCGAAAAACAAAAAGTAGAATTTAACACATTAACATTATTAATTTCAACATACACTTCTAACTTCCTCTTATTTCGAAACATAAATCAAATGCTGCATTACAAACGAGTCTTGATCTTTTCAAAACTATAAAATCTTCTTTCTTAACATCTCGTATTTTTCCAATAATAATGTTTAAATAATCGGAACTTTGCATCGTGTGCAAACTTACAGCGCATTAAAAATAACGTCGATAAATCTTCAATGCAACTTTCTTACTAAATTGTTGAAGACTATGAAATCGTTATATTCATGAGAACGCTTTATTTATGCGATCATATAAATTTGGTCAAATGCCACTTTACCACCTGCAATTACAACATAATTATCGGGTGTGGCCATTTTAGTTCAAAAGTTACCCTCAACTCTTTCTTTTATTATAATACAGCACACAATTTTAAGTCGATAATGCACTATGGCAACTTTTATAACCTCCATATGAAAATCAGTACAAAGTGCACAATTATATACAGTAGTATATTCGCCAGTGTATTCTCAGCAACACTCATAAATTGTGATAACTAGACAAAAACTAATTAACATTATAAGTCAGCCATCATTTTAATAATTAACAAATATGTTTCGTCTGACGTAAAGAAAAGTGTCAGCACTGACGTTATAATGTACACAATTTATGTCAGTGAAGCATTCGATCGGATGCCGTTTCACGCCATGCACCATTGCCACACGAATGGGTGGTAGTGTTGGCGGTGGTAGTGGTAGTGATAGTGGCATTTGTGAAGTAGGAACAAACGACAAGTGCCATCATCCCATTCTAACCCAATGTGGCCTTTTGAAATTCAAAGTAAACGAGAAGCTGACAGACCGAAAATTGAAAACAAGCTGGAGAAACTGTTTTAAATAACAATAAAAAAATATTCCGCCCTATTTCGCTTTTTCTTTGTGAAAGGCGGGTGGAAAAACATTGATGGATTGTTCCAATGACCACTGACCGGGCTGCTGCAGCTTTTATTAAGTTTTTTATATACATAAAAACCAGTACCGATATAAGAAGAGCCAAAGAAAAAAACACATGATTTGATTTCAAGAAACGATCGATATTGAATAAGTACTTTTTGATATGTTCCGAGAGATGAGAAGGAAAGTAAACTTTGTTCAACACAGCATGGTCACTGCAAAATGTCCGACAAATGTCTACTTTACCACTTGTGCAAAAACATATGTATACAAGAGTCGAAACCACCACTTTAAATATACATGTCATGTTATATGTACCAGAAAAACATCCTTACATAATCTCCAGAAACTTACTAAGTTTCCACAATACATGTATCACGTCGTTTTCAATCAAAAGTAAAAAGATCAATCGATTTCACTTTAAACATACAGTATAATAATAGCAAAATGAAAGTGAAAATGGACTAACTTATATTTAGTGGTAATAAATATCTATGATTAACGATCACATTTAAAACTTTTTATTAACCTATTCAGCATTGTACTGTAGTTTCAGTTCGTAACTTAAATTTTAATAATAATGCACTCGAAAATTTATCATGCTTTACAATGTTAAATTACCATGTACACAATTGTCACTTACGGCGAGTTATGCTTAAGATTCTTTTCATATTCTTCATATTATAACCTAACCGTTGGCTTCCCGCAGGGTTTTACAATACACGTTTTTCATCGTTAATGGTACAAGATAAAGTAATACAGTATAGTACAGTATGCGCCCCTCTCCTGACTATTCCATAACAAATATATTTCTATATCACATTTATGCAAGTTACTTGTAACATAAAATCCGTGTACCTTGAGGATACTTGAGATACAAATCAAATTAGCTTATTCATAAATATGCTTAAATTCGGCGTTAATGTTAATATTTAATATACTGCTACCGGTATCGTAGGAAACTCCATCGAGACAAATTTACTACTTCAATACACAAGTACAAACTGCTAAAAAAATGATGGCGTAGTATAAGAGTCTAGTTTTTTTACTAGTAAAATTTTGTCATGAGTTAGTGTTATGTGAACATTAATAATTATTAATTATCATAAAGTCATAACTTATCAACTGTTTTGTTAACGCTGAAAGTAATGGAAGTAAAGTGCAGTATAATTAACAGCAAATACATTTACCAATTACAAAAAAAATCGTTTTTCATGGTAGCCGAATTTTCGGTGGCTCTCAAGCTAAGCTGCCGGTAACTAATTACCTTTCATGTGTACAATCTTAGTTGCTTATCAGACCATCTCAACACCCATTTCACATCATTCTGTGAGAAAAGAGATGTAAGGTGATGGTTTGGAAAACCAATTAACAAACTAAAAAAAGAGAAAAATTAAATGCGATCTCATTTAAGCGGCGGCAAATGAGAAATATTGTATCATGTAAACTTTCGTTAATTCAATTTTATATACCGTACAGTAGCATACGAGACCAGTGTGTTTATAACTTTATATAGAGAACTGACTATAAACACAGATTAATTTTTTGCTAATTAGTTTCGTCAAATTCATCTATTCTCAGCAAATAAATTTTGTAAGCTTGTGTTTTACGGTGTAAAATGACGTTAAACTACCCTCAAGAACGATTGCGTGATAATTACTACAACATTCAACGCAAAATTAATGTAAGCGAATAAATGTTGAATTTTTCAACAATTCATTTGCTGGCAAATTATGGGTTACTTCTTCAAGCAAACTGACGGCGCCATATTAATGAATGTGTAGACATAAACCAACCGGATTAAACGTTTTATCATGCAAACATTAATAAATACAAACATGATTTACGCACTCCACTTTAGTAACTTATTTCGAAACTTGTGTAATGACACCTGGTACACTAACTTATTTTGAAATTGTAATCAAAAACGAATGCTATCTCGCTCAAGTTTGGTAAAGTATGAGACCCTTACCTGACCATTTTCAACCATATGTATTTACTGATCCGTTAGATAAGCTTAGCTATGCATTTGTATCAACTTTCACTAAGTTTGCGTTTTGTATGAGGCCAATTTCAATGATAAAACCCTATAATTTCACTTCAATGATCGTCGCGTGTTGCATGAAACAAATTATTTTTCCCTCCCAACACCACCATGTCATGTAACATATACTCCATCACATTAAATAAAAAAATCGACTGTCGGACGCAATTATGAAGCATTTCATACTACACTGCCTACAGAATAACCTTTAAATAAGGAAATAAATTCGGTAGTGTGAACGCAGCTGAATCCCTTGTGATATGGCATCGAGATAAACGCCATTTTCTCTTTCACAATTCATGACAGACGGAAGGCTAAAAAAAAAGAAGAAGAGTATGCTGAGAAGTTCCATTGGGACTTCCGGTTGAGGATGAGCCACCTGATTTACGACGCCATTTTCAAACTACGTGTCAACTGAAGCGAGCATGCGCAATCACTGTATTAGGGTCGACAGAATCGCAATAATGGTCGATCAAACAACTTTGAGAAGTTTTTTAAGAAAAAGATACAGTATACTGTATATTCATCGGTTAAAACTGCTTTTCTACATTTTTCCTCTCTTGTTTTATGTGGAAAGAACAATGTATTTTTCTTTTTATAAAGACAGATTATCAGCGACGCGCATCGCCAGTTGCAGCAATGAGCCAGCAAGGCGTTTGCGCATGCGTATTTTAGCATATTTCTTAAGCTGAAAATCGGAAGGAAGTTCAAAGAAGTGCAATGAGCGATAAAAGCTGACGAAGAAATTGTCCTGCAGAAAATGTCCACCCAGTAACAAAGTAAGCGAGAGAGGACATCACAATAAAAGTGCTAAATCCAATCACGTAAAATCTTTTTCTTCCCAACAAAAAGTGCCATTCAATTACGTCAATTTCCAAAAATATCTCAAGATATTTTTTAAATAAAAAGCTGCTCGACAATTCCATCCGAACTTAAAATCATAAAGTGATTTTACGATGCCAGTAATAAGGAAGTAGAGTATGGTTAAATGACAAAAAGTCATCGATATAGTCACTTAAAACAGTCGTACCACTCATTCCAATTGCCAACTTGCTATAACCGTTATGAACTTAAAGAGTGGCATTTACACCCTAAAACATAAATGTCCTCTTAGAACTCAAAAAGGTAGGAAAATCAATAATTTCATAATGAACAAATTTACCATCACATAATAATTCTATCCCAGCCTATTATCCATGTAATGTGAACTTATCACTTGCAATTCACCCGGTAACATTATGACGTGTAAATCTTGTTTGTATTCAAACAATAGTACAAACTTGTACTGTAAACTTATTAATAATATGGAACCGACCATGCAATTCCAACTTAACATTTTCAACTGCTTTTATATATATTTTTTTTTAAATTTTGTGCTCACATTTTTTTTGTAGTCCAAACACGTGTATGTAACAATGAAAACGCTGTTTGACATTTGTGTTAATGATAAAATTAATATGCATGATGACTACAGGGTCACTGTCGTTGCTTCCGCTCGACGCAAAATGCATTGTTCAAACAACGTCGAGAATACAAAAAGCGGCGTTAGAAATAATAACTAACAAAAAAAAATTCATTTCAAAAAAATATTTTCGCATGACTAGCTTCTCTCTTATTTAAAATAAACTTTAGATAATCAATTCAATTAGTTGTTAAGTAGAAATACTAGTGCTTTCCACAAACACAAAACAACGACTTTCTAGAAACATTACAATGGACATTTTCTTTAATATGAAGTTTAAGTAGCTGTTGAAAGTGTTTAACGTCTTATATTTAAGAGAAAATTAAATCCACTAAAGTTTCACAGCAAATTAAACAACGCATTGGTGATTCAAAGATGGTGCATGTGATCGACATTAATTAATTTGTCGCCGTCTTTTGGATGATGAGAGATTCAGCTGCTCTCTCATTAGCCACTTGAAACCATAGTCAGTTGAAACATGTAGTATTTATTTGCTACTTGAAACATGAGGTCAAGCGTTAACTAAGCTGACGTTTCATGGGTGGCGGTGGAACGAGAGGAGCTTTCAATGTGCAAAGAACAAGACAACATAGTTAGCCAATCACTTTTAATTAGCCGATAGAAATGCCATAGACATACGGTATTGTGTATTCGTGGTATGCTTACAAAAATAACAAAAAAAGTTACTGGAAACGTTCTTTCTACTCTCAATTTACGTGAACATAAACAGTCATTAATATCACCGACAGCAAAGTAAAAAAAATCCCTTTTAGAAAACATGTTTTAATTAGAATCTCCTATATCGTTAGTTACTCCCTTGAAATTAAACGATTACATTTACAGCCTTAAAGGACATTAGAATTCAGAGTTGCGTTTGAGGATTCTTAACATTTCCGGAAACGTCCAAATTGCGACTTACAGACGCTTCTGTCCACTTGAAATTCTCAGCGTGAAATTATATTGGTAAAAGAAAGCCCTTCCCCAACAAAAAATTCTAATCAATATACAAAACATGAAGTGTTGAAAACGTAATCCAAGCAAAGATTTAAGCATTCAAAATACGCGGTACACAGTACTAATCCTTAAACTATAATTCAGCAAAAGCTTTATATAAATTAAACTTAATTGACCTACAATACGATTGCAAATACTCAACTTCGAACCAATAAATATATTTTACTATAAGTTATAAGTACAGTATGTACCGGTACTGTAACCATGCACAGATACTTTAATCGCTTACTTTTTTAAAAAAAAAAAAAAAAAGATCAAGAAGAACCACACTGGTGGACCTGCAGGTCATATATGTTGCCTCCAGTAAAGCAGAATTGTTTGCTATTAATCAGGACGTTTTATTTACATTAACTTTATAACCTTCTTGTTTTAAAAGCGATTTTACTTTTACTTTGCCCGTATATTCTTATTATACTAGAAATATATGAGTAATTTTCAGTGTACTTACAGAGAAATTTGCAGTGTATTGTAAACAGCAATACACTGTATCAGAGCACGTCAGACAACATCCATGATTTGCCAATTGCAAAAAAAAAAAAAAACATTTTTTAAAACAAATCATAATAAACTCGATGCGAAAAGCATTCCATAATAGAGTTTCTTCATGCCATTACAGCAACGTATATTTAAAATATCCAATCAGCAATCACTATCAAACACAGTAATATGTGAAAGCGAACACTGTCTATTATCATTACCATCTGAGTCAATTTATTGTCCAACTGAATGAACTGATTTGCTATGATCTTTCTATTGCAATTACGGTATGCCGAGTTCTAATTAATTTTGAAACCTCATCAGATTACAAAAATATGCTATAATAATTAATAGTTACACAATGAAAGTTGCAGTCCAGTCAAAAACATCCCTGCATGAAAAATACAGTAGAAAGTGCTTCAAAATAAAATGTGAAAGAAAGTGATGTACGGATTTTGTTATAGAAAGACTTTGTGGCTATTGGTCCTTCAGCTTTATAGAGTATTTTCGCCTACGTAACAAAATCACTTTATTCTAGACATCAAAAACTGGTTACGTCCCTGATTGCATCAATTCATATGCAAACAGCACTTTAATATTGTACAGTCTACTGCATAATGCACTCTTTCAATACACTTGGCTGGCACTCTACATTTGCAACATCTTACTATGGTTTTCATCCAAACAATTTAACGTCAAATAATTTTATTTCGGTATTAAACCCATATACTGTACTTCTGTATATTTTCTTTTTAAGATATTTAAATAATGATCTACAGTGTAAGAAAACTGTAAATTAAACTGTTATTCCAAAAATTTTAAATTTCAATATAGGTCATTTTTTATTTTGTTTGTAACTATTACTGTTAGATGTAAATATGTTGAGCATTTTTAACTTTCCGAAAAGTAAATACAGTCTTGAAGAAAGAAATTTCAGCGTAAAAATATTTAATTTTTTAATCTCATTAGCTAATACGATTAGCTTTGCTGACCTTAAACGCTTCAAAATACCACATCTTCGAGCAACTCAGTTACCGAAAATGACCCTTTCAATTCAGGTTTAATAATACTAAGATAAAAAAAAGGTAAATATCAAAATCACATTACAGTGCATAATTGAATGTCAACCGTTTTGAAAACGTTAGTCGCTTTAGATAAATAATTAAATAAATACACTTAACTTAATTGAAAGCTGAAAACAGAGTTAGCGCAAAAAATCTGCTAAATACAGTATTAACTAAGTAAATTCAACTTATATAATTAACAAAATGCGATATAACAAAGTCAGGAAAACTCACAAAAAATGAATGTGAAAACCTTATGCTTTGTGTATGAACGCTACTGACTACAATTTTTAAATTGTATTTATCACTTTGTTGCAGTACTTTGTAAAATAATTAAGCTTCCGTTTTAATATGCAGTAATTGTTTAACCAAACATTTTTTTAAAAAAAAAGTCATCCATCTTTTGTTTGTGAGTTGTAAAAGACAAGTCCATTTATTGATTAAGATGAGATAACAAAATATTGTAGAGTAGTATTTAATTTATACAATGCTTTACTTGACAATAGTGACCACAGCCAGACAATAGACGACATAACAAAGTGCAGTTGCTGCTGTCCAGTTTCTGGCTTATCCAATAGTAATTTGTGTCATTCTTTCGGCTAATGAGTCCGAAACAGCTTTTCACTAAATCGGAAACTAATCCAGACAGCAAGGAAGTAGCCTACATACTGTACAATGCAGACGCAACTAGTGAAAATTACGATCTAAACTTCGAACGCTAAACTACAGCCAAAGGCATAGCGGAGTTGCAGGTCGTAAACGTTAAAACGTCGATTAAAAATACATTTTAAATCTATGTAAAACCACTAAAAGTTGAATTTTATTCCCATGGATATTTCAAACCAAAATCATGCAATATTAAAACGTTGCTTAGTAATTTTGACTGTCGTAAACCTAAATACATAAAATAACGACGTACTTTATTACAGCTAACTAGTTCATTAAAATGATGATAAAAATGCTTGAATAGTCTGAGACTAAAATGATATCAAAAATGTCAAATGCAGACCAAGACGAGAAAAATTGTATCATGAAATTGCTATTTACCTTCGCATAATCTTCATGTTGAAAAGGTCATTTAATTACCAAATTAATTACATGCAAAACCTTTTAGGAACGAAAGAAAAGCATGGGAATTTTAATTGAAGATTTAATCCCTTAATGCCTAAACTTTTAATAAAAACATCTGCTGTATTATAATACGGTAGTGTACCTACAATATCAGATGTTTTATACGAGTACTGATAATGTAATCGCTGCAAACGACAGGGGCGCTACGGCATCACTACACACACGATTATCTCTACACGAGTCACCATTAGTCAGCAACAAAAATAAATATCAAAGCTTTACACAAACTTCCACATTAATCTACTACGTGATGTACTACACTACAGAACTACTGCAAACATTAAAATTTAAATATACATTTACTGAAAATGTAACCAACTTTTTCCTTAGGTGTATCGAACCGGTTGATTTTTTTCTACATACAGTACAAGAGTGTTTCTACAGTAGTGAGTGCATTCTGTACCTGCATTTATTTAATGATATATAAAACTTTGATTCTCTACTAAAATTTATATCGAAAATAATGTAACAGCATCATCCATTTTTAAGTATAGCAGCATATATGGTCGATGTTTTTTCTAAACTGATGCTTTTGCACATAAAAGCGAGTTTCATCAGCGTAAAAATAGTGAAAAGTTGACGATATAAAATAGTCTCGCGCAGTATTTTTAAGCTGAATACAGTTAATGTAACATTTCGACTTCTAGCAGTGCTTTTAAGTTTAAGTCCCATTAGCCAAATATATTCAAAAATGTTTCCATTTACGTACACTTTCGCAACCAAATTGAACTTTTTCATCTTTTATTCTTTTCTCACATGCTTTTGTTGCCTTTTTCATTTTTCTCGTCTTTTTGCGGCACAATATCGATCTTTCTCAATGCGACAGTACATAAAGCATTCAGTCGACTATACTGTATTTTATAATAGCAAAGTATAAAACAATGCTTTGTATTTGATTTGGCATCAAAAACGTGCTTTTTAACTTCAGCTGTAAAATTGCATTGTTAAAAATCACCAACGCTCTGTTGCACAGCGGAAACTTGATACTGTACAACATTTTATTCAGCGTAATTTCAAAAATAACAACAAATAATGCTTTGTAGTTAAGCATTTACATTTAATAAAAAACTAAAAACAGTAAATTGAATTACTGTATTTTCTCAGATTTCTCAGCAATCTAAAAATTACGTATCTTTAATCAATCACGTTCGGCATATCAAATTTCAATAATAATTCAAAAACATTTGCTACGGAATTGAATAAACCCTGGAAATGTAAATTTATAAAATAATAAAACAAAAATAAAAAAAATTCCAATAGGAAGAAAAAAAATTAAATAATTCAATATGAAAAAGTTACATTCTATAGTCAAAAAACAAGCGCAAAGTAAACACAATATGCAAAAAAATAATAATAAATAAAGCAGCACTTGAAAATCTTGTATGTTAGCAAATGGAGCGATAATATAAAAAATCAAAAATCCTCTTTCAACAACTTAACTGATGAAAGCCTTAACATGTATTGCAAATTTTAAACCACAATAAATAAATGCTAAACAATATTTTTTTATAACTGCAACCCCCTCTCCCAACTTTTTCTTAAGAAAATGGAATTTTTTCGTATCTTCTAACTCCCTGACTGCTTAGACAGTTTAAGAGGATTTACTGTATTTCGAATTGAAGAAAAGCGTAGGAGGCAGAATGATATTGTAACCACTGTGACAAGAAAGAAGCGTAACTTAGGCTGATGATCGACGTAGAAACGCCTCACGATACAGCTCAAAATATCTATAATCTATTGAGTATACGACAGACAACCGAAACTGCAAACAGAGGAGAGAAAAAAACACACATACACATCTTAAAGATCATTCTTAGAAGGATAATCCTTTTCATCGAACGATAAACACACTGGGTGATTTGACTGGATATCAAACTTAAAGTGGTGGCTGTAAAAGACCGTTGAAAGTTGTCAGTTACATGATGAGATAAAAGCATTTACATAATCAACAATTTGATACAAGTCAGCCTTTTGGGAATGGTGACGGACAGCTACAGCGTAATTGCCGCATATAGTTAGTTTCGTAATAATACTTCGCTAGCCCATTATATTTTTACTTAAGAAACGAGAAAATCTGGATTGAATCCCATGCAATTTAGTCTAATATTGATAACATAACCGAATTATGAGAAAACGCTGTATTACGACAATTTCAAGTCTACAGCATTACAAGTTTGACACAATATTTCAGTACCATAATAAAAGACAAGATAAATTGTTATTTTATACTTCTATGTATGTAAATTATTGTGTATTACTTTACAAAGAAAAGCCACAATTTATGTTTTACCACAAAACCACTACGAATAAAAAATCGTAATTCAAAATTAGGTTAAAAAAAATTCCAGTAGCTAAAAAATCTATAAATTAATTTCTTTTACAAATACGAGTATAAAATCAAGTCTATGTTTGCTTACAAACTTTTAATATCGATATTCAAACCATATACTTTACGTACAAAACAAAGCACGGTTAAACATCCCAAAATAAAAATTGTTATAAACAAAATATAGTAACTTCATTTGTATCCTTGAAACAGTTTTAAACAAACATGACTACAAATGTTCAAATTACACGGCCATCAAAAACTGCAGAAATACATAACAAAATTGACAATTTCAAACAACGCTTCACCGTTAAGCCATCACTTTTGCAGTGTTGTGTACTAACTTTGAAATACAGTCATATAAACTCAACTATAAAAAGTTTTACATGAGTATAAAATGCTCGTTTTTCCTTTTAAAACCACAGGCATAAATTTTTATTTAAGTATGAAATTGCTCGTATAAAGTTTAAACTTTAAATATATAGACTCGTTAAAGTGCAATGTCGCTGTAATTTTTATTTTGCTTTATTTTATTTTTGCCATCTTTTATTTCTGTATACATTTATCTCCTTGGCTCTATTTCTTCCCATTTCCCACCCTCCACAAAAACCCAACGTTGCTGCTTCATTTCACCTGGAACTTGAAATCCATATAAAATCATTTTCGTCATCTGAATTTATACGCTACAATCCAGAAATGTAGCTGCATACATCCATACAGCGTTGCTGTCTACGTGCAATGAATTCCTTAAACTACTATACTGAATATTTTTTCTTATAAAACGACGGCAATTTTTCATAAGCTAGGCATGGACTACAGCATTTTAATACACGTAACACTACAAAAAAGCCTAGGCTATATTTTTTATCAACTGAGCTGAAAAATGTTACATTTGCCACCTATCTTGCGCACAATTTTATGCAAATCTGCTCGTATATATTCGACTACAAACAATAAAACACCCCTCGCAGACACGAAAAAACTTTTCTGTCTGTATTTTTCACTATTTTTACTACATGTACCTGCTGATGATGACGCTATATAAACATATTTCTTACTCAGAAAAAAATCCATTCATGCAACCCCAACCATATCAACAGTCGTGTCAGCGTTTATCAAAATAAAACACAGTTTCACAGGAAGATACGAATAATAACACAAACAATAAAAAATAAGACAATAAACACCATCCGTCACCGTCATCATAATATTTCAGAAAAGAAAATCACTACAGCATAATACAACAAAAATTAAAATACCGGTATATTGAAAGCACTACCCTTTCTTTAAAACCCAAGAGTTTATTAAACTTATCGTCTCAAAACTATCGTTAATAAATGCAATTGCGACTTTACACATTGCAATTACATTTACGCAAGGAAATATCAATGCAGTTTCCTGCAATAAGTTTCAGTATTCTGAAATTTTCATGTTTCTTTAAGGTGGGGATAGCGCGAACGCAGTCCCCTGTAAAAAATTGTGCGCCCGAGTTACCCCAATTTGGGGCAATCGCGGAAGTCAGCACCCTCGTAGTGCAATGAGGGGCCTCATTCCGGGCTATCCGCCTTCGTGATCATGGATAAGCCTACGCCAGGTAAGTATGCTTTCCTCTCGGTTTGCTAGAGTACTCCACTACATGAACCAAACACAAGTATGACGTCGATTAGGAATTTGGAAACGCTAAAACTCCCTAAATTGATTTTTAATACCGTTGATACTAGTCTCAGTACAACCGGCAATACATTTTACAATTTCTTAATGTCAGTAGATGATTAAATTGTTCAAAATATGCGACTATTCGACATTAATTATAACGGTTATAGCACCACAACTCCACAATATTAGCAAAGGAGGAAAGTTTAAATGGAGGCGGCGCCTAATCTTTTTTTTATGCAGGAAAGTTGTTTGAAAGGGGCAAACCACTTCCCTATAGCTCTGGTGCATATTAATGATTGACTTGTGTATAACATAAGTTATAATACTGTATTACGAGTATTATGGTATAGAATTCTTAACTAAACTGCAGTACTGTCAAAAAACCTTTCGGTTACAATAACATTTTGCTTCGCTTTTTAAAGAGAACTGCATGCATTACGAGCATTATGTGTCATAGACTTTAGAATTTTAAGCTAAATGTAGATGTGCATCATATGATATGAATTATTCAGCAAGTGCAAACTGAATTTGCTATTCTGTTTATAAACAAAATAAAAGTACACGTACTTGTACATAATAATATTACATTAGTATTACCACGAATGACTGTAATCATATGTACATTAAGTTAAATTTTAATGCTTGTGTTTAATATTTATTTTTACTTTACCAAAACAACAATACCAAAAAAATGTAAATGATACGAGCAAATATTAATAATTTAAAAAATTTAAATGAACGGCAAATATTAATAAATATCCTGAAAATTACTGCATTTACTTGTGAACTATTTTTAAAATGGGCTACAAGTTATAACGTACAGTAATTCAATCTGCCTAACTTTCATTCCCACAGCATAAGACATCTGAAATTTGTCTTCACAGTACAGTATGTGCAAATTAAACCTAGTCAAACAGTAACAGTGCATGTTCAAACAAATGTCTTTTACTCACAAAATTGAAAATGCAAAATAGCAGATGGATCACGTGGCACTTATTTCTAATGAGATTGGGTCTTCCTGTTACTACTGTACTAAATCCAACAAGGAACATGTTTACGTTGAATATCTAACTCTCAGGTGATTTCAAACGCTCGAATTACGTCCGTCTCACGTCATACACAGACGGTTTATATATGAGGGCATGTCGATAGATATAATCAGAAAAATAAATAGCAGTTACACGTCTTGATCATAATGCAATATTGAAATATGCAGGCACAAGTAAAACGTAAGGAGATCAATAGCTGTCGCCTCGTGTTAACTAAACGTTAAATCCCACGATACTCCAAAGAAAACCTTGGAGGACAAACCGTACATAAACCCTCACAAATAAATTTCCACACATACTGTACCCAAATGTGCATTATTAATTGGTCGGTAAACAATCGGTTATTTACCTAGAAATTCTGTACCGTAGTGCCATAACTCTTTTTAAAACAAAAAGAAATTTTTTTAAATGTAAGTAAAAATTATTTGACAAGCTACAGTGTTGTTAAAGTACTGTAATTGCTCCATTTTAGTGACGCAACTGTGCTCGTACAGTATATAATTTAATTTAATGCCATCAAATTTGGTTACAAACGATCCTTGGACAGAATTTAGGCATACGTCATACGGCATAGTTTTAGGCATACGTCACTTAATTTCTATAGCATCTAAACAGGACTATTTATACTGTTAACAAATTAGTAACTTATGACAGCATGTGTTAAATAAGTGTATGTTATTTAACCAAATTAACAGTTTAATGCTGCTAATTTTACCTGTGACAACACAATCAAGTTGTCAACTCGGTTGTCAAGTTTATCGTAGCTGCTGACGCATGAAATTCTTCACTTAGCTGCACATCACTAAACAATCCCAGTTATCGCCTAAAACGACCTCAGTACTAAAAGTTAATAGAATATCAGACCACTCAGCATACATTTATAAACATTCATATGTTCTCTTTCACTTAATTATTTAATACACAACTATAATACATGAGATAGATTAATGATGTGTCAAAACTCCATGTTGGTCTGCAAATGGTTCACGTGGATGTTAATGACTGAATACGTTTATGTAAACAAATAATGATTTCGTATCGGAAAAATTCCAGCAACAAAGCAAGAATGATGCGCATTAAAAGAAGTTAGACAGTGGGGAAAAGAGATGGATTAATAATTAATAACACAAACTTCTATACAAACGCATGCCTAGACGCTGTTTGAAAAGACCTCGGACGCGTGTTTATTTATTGAGAAAAGTGTTTTGTCGTAAAAATTCAATTAAAAGCATGCTCCTAGACCAAAAGAAATGACTTTAGAACTGAGCACGTATGGGAAGAGCTTAACTTTAAAGCTTTTTCTTTAACTTCCCTCCCCCTCTTTCTAATTAAAAAGACCTAATTAGCAGCTGTACTCTCCCTTCTTCTCTATGTTTTTAATAACGACATAAAATCTACAGTCATTCCCCCAATTATTAAGTCTCGCTGCAAATTTCCATATAACTCATTTAACCAAAATAAAAAACAAAAAAAAAAAACTCTGAAAATAAAAAGTCCATTAAATTTTTACACTAAACTATAATTAAAACTGCTATAAACAATAATTGAATTGCTTTGCGGAATAAATACATACTGTACAACAAATAATACCACATCTTTTAATAGTAATGCTTGACTTACTATTATGGTCGTTCAAATTAAAAAGACAACACTAACATTCCTCGAAATTATGCAATAAATTCCAAGAGCAATGGTATTCAAACTCAGAAACGTTTGCCAATATCATTACTATACCAGTACGTCTACAAACATTTTGTTTTTTCACAATATCAGTATTTTATAAATCTACAACGTTGCACATTTAAATAGCGTTACAGACAATAATGCTCAAAACATAAAGCGACGCCGTAATTTCAACAAACACTAAATGTTATTACTGCAAATATTACACTGGTCGTTGAAATGACTGAAGTGATGAATGACAAATAATCAAATTCGGTGCAATAGAGAGGGGTTTAATTTCCTTAAAGAAAACATTTGACTTTTTTTCTTCACTTGGATTTTTATTCCTATCGTCATTGCTCACATGTGCACATATACAGTATACTGTAGTATAGTAAAGCGTGAAAACCTCTGAAAAGTTATCGTTATCCAAAGATGTGTGCTGACGACGTTTTATGACAACAATCAGTTTATGGTCGGGACTGTAATTCAAAGTAAGCGTAGCCCTTGCTAACGGCAAGTTTACTTTGCTACTTTAAACGATAACAACCAGAAGTCTCACTATGGGATTACTAGCTATCGGAACCGTAAATCGACTTTTATGTTTTTTCACTTTACCAAAACATTCAACGCCTACATACTATTGTACATAACAACAAGGAATAATCACACATCGAAGCGCAGTTAACAACTTCCCATAGCATCTCATAATATTCATATTATAGCTGCTTTACCATCTTTACAGGTATGTGTCGCATTCTATGACAAGATTTCTTGCACTTTTATCAAGTACGGCAAAATGAGTCATAAAACCATTCTTAATAAACCTGTAATTTACTGTCCAGGCGAGTTGATAATTACACTAACGTTATGCGATAATAACATTATAACAACTACGGTATAAATCTGGCGTACTTGAGAAAATAACGCCCACTAAAATTACGGTCAGTTTCTAAACTTCTAACACGCATAGTAAACAAATTGATAAACATTAAATTAATATTAAGATTTCAAAGTTTGGATTTGAAATTGACTCAATAATGACATCATACAATGTAACGGTCGTTTTAATTAATGGCTGCCGGTTCGTTTCAAGGTTAAGCCTTCTAACCCTAAACAAAATACAACAGCGTTCAATAGGGAACTTATTGACGAATAATTGAATGCAAGTTTGCAAAGCTAATTAGTCATTAATGTTACCAATATCTAAACCACTAAAATTACTAGATACAGTATCTTTCACAGAGTAGAACCCGTCATTAATATCATTCTAAGTGCGTTTTGCAAAAACAAACACAAGTCACAAACGTTACATATTAATAAACAAACATTCGAACTTCTACAACAACGCCTGTCAAAGTTTGCATATAACGATAAATATCTTCGGTTATTTTTGCGACTGTTTTCACTTTAGATTAACTATATTTTTGTATGATATACTGTACATGAAAATGTAATACTAAAGTCGGATATTAACTGTACCTGTTGTTCTATTTGAGCGTTATCAAAACAAAATCCGGCATCCATCTTCAATCACATATTTCACGCGCACTTGAAGATGACTTTCCTCTTCAATCTCACACAAGACATTGCTTTTCTATCATTTGCACACATCGCATATTATATAAATAAACTTTTATTTTACTTTGGGATTCCGATTTTAAGACACAAAAATATTGACAAGAGATATCATAAAGTCTTTCCAGCCCCAAGATAACAGAGAAATGACTGTGTTTACAAAGTTGACAGCGACTCTCATACCAACGCAACCCCCTATAGCGCTACCGTCTAAGTTGTAAGCTACACAAGAGCTAACGGCTAGTGACATCTACAAATTCGCCGGTGGGAGAAACTCATCTCCCGTATTCACTTTTTTATTCATAACGGTTACAAGTTATAACTTACAGAAAAAATTTCAAAATAACCAATTTGTAGTCTAATAATCTGATAGATCGACCTACAGTAATATACCGTTAGATGTGCTTCTCATTATGTAATTAAGTGTCGGTAAGCATGTTTTATTAACTTAAAATGACAAAATGTTAACGAATTTAAACTTCTGTCTATTTCACGTACAGTATAAGTTTTAGTATGTTGATCTATTTTATCTTTAGATGATTGCACTCTATATACGTTGATGATTGCACTGATTTTCATCAGATGATGACCTTATCTACAGTAATGTTAAAGTTCGTTGTCGTTAGCTTACTGGATTTTCGAAATGGCAAGTCCGGAAATACGCCATGTAATATGTTACCAATGTGCTGAAATAGCCGTTAACTACATCGACGAAGAAGCTATAGCAAATTGCTTTCTCTGAATTACATTATTTTCGGTTGAATGATTAGACGTTTCTATTCGTTTATAACTAATAATGCTGTAGTAACGTAATACGTTCACTACAATAAACTGTTTTGTACGGTCATTGTACGTATAATTATCTGCCAGCTTCATTTTAAATGTGTATAAGTACTGTAGTTTTCGGTGTTAAGTAAGGCCTTGCTGTGATTATAAATTTAACTTATAATTTCATTATAGATACCGGTAATAAAAGGCAATTTTTACCATCAATATAAAACACAAGTGAATTTAATCGTGGTGAAGTTGTTCGATATTGTTTTGTTGGGTAATTATCCATGATTGTGACGATGGTTTGAAATTTGGAGTCGCTTCTTGGATTACCAGTATTTAGTTTGGGTATAGTAATAAAAATATATAACAAAAGAAACATTGTTTCTATTGTTATATAAGGTTATTGTTTTTTATTTGATACATTCTTTATTTTAAATTAGATTGATGCCGTATAATGTATACAAAAGAGCCTAAATTGTGGATCAAAATGAGCAGCTGAATAAAACTAGAGTACTTGCTGTACTTTTTATGTTGTGACATTTTTTTGGATTCAGCGATTTATAGCATCAAGTATTTTTGAACTCGATTCTACGACTTTATTATGTACGGTAACTCGAATTTCTCAATATATTTCACGTCATCGACGTTAAGGGTTCTATTTGTAATATGACAATGTAAAATTTGTTTTTAATATCACATGTACGTCTGCATTTGTACACGTCATTTTTGATCTGACTAACAACTGGAATCGATGATCTAGGTTTTATTCCTAGGGTTTTTTAACGCAGTTTCTTCATTTTCATCGGGGGATTTTTTCATATCGATTAACATATTTTGCATATTGCCTGATACTTATTTTTGCATGTTGATTGCAGAATAGTGTAATTCCAGCACAATAGGCCATTATGTTATAAAGTCTAACTCATCGTATATCCGTTGTATGCAATCAAAACGTGTTGTATGTAATTGCAACTCATCTCTTGGATATCTCATTATCACTGTGCCTAAGCATAGAAATTGTTCATTACCCTGAAACTATATCGATGGAAGTGCAGATTAAAAATCTCAGTGTGGTTTTTCGCTTATCTTTGCAAGCCTTCACCATTGTGTCTGATCTATGCATTAAAAATGTGTTTGCTCCTATTAAAGATTTGGCATGCAAATTACAAATGCATGTTAACGAGCCCAAGACAAAATTAGTGACCCATTCCTTTGCTCGTTTTACATTTGCATTTCTGACTTGATGAGAGAGACATGATATAAGATAGATGTAAAGAAAAGACCCCCAAAGCTTATGAAAACAAATGTCGCAGTAATATGGACTGCAACATCTAAAAATCAACCACGCATACTATGTTAATAGGACGACGTCATCATACTAATGAGGCATTAATCTACATAAAAACAACTTGGCAAAACTTTTCATAATTAAAAATATTGTGGAGATAGACGGCTCCATTAACCCCAACGTTTGTAAGAAAAGAGCAGAAACTATTTTAGATGGTGCTTTTAAACAGTTATACGGCCTCATAAGTTATTAAAAAAAAGTTAAAAAGAAAATTAGTTTTATAACACAAACGTTTAACCTGGAAAACCATTATATTTAAAACAAATTTTAAATTCACATTACCTTGAACATAATCTAAGATTTAAGTAAATAAAATGGCTTCGATTATCTAAGATTATTGTGATTTTGTTTTTCAAAACATTTTGTACTCGAAATCTAATTAATATTAAACTAGAACTCACATCAACAAAAACTAAGTTATATGGAACCAAGGACTTGTTAAAATAATCTACAGTATGGCCAATATGATGTAATAAATTAATAACTACTGTAAGTTACGTGCAATTTTTTCTTAAGAAGAAAATCAATAATTTCCTGTCGATTTTATACCATACAAAATAGACACTAATCTCTATCACCACGTTGACCACTGACAGAATAAAAATGGCAAGTAAGAGCAATTTATTTTAAAAGATTATAGTTTAATTAAACGATGGAACTTGTGTCATTTACAACTACTAAAATGTTTTTAGAAGTAAACCTATCATATATTACAAACTTTCATCTTGGCGTGCTATTGTTTATCATATTTGATGTTGCTTTAGTCATACTGTATATTCCATTGCTCAATCCAGAACGTTTTTGTACAACAGATGGCAAAGAATTCGATGTAGTTGACTAATTCGTTTTTTATTATTATAAAAATATTAACGACTTCAAACTATTTCTACAAAGTAAATACAAGTGATAGTCGATTGTCACGCGACATCATAAACAAAGACGTCATCCGAAATTTTACTTGATGAACTAGATTTCACTATAAAAACCCCAAACATTTTCTAGATTATCATAAACTGAAGTACATTTGATGAAAACGTACCTTCTCTATTAACTACGAACCACTGACAACAATGCAGATCATATTTGTATCAGTTTTGGGTCTGGTCTTCTTGCAAGTAAGTCACTCAATTATTTAGAATATTCAAAAATTACTCCTCATGTAAAAAATTGTTTCTATCACTTACATTTTCTTATTAATGTTATGCAATAGTACATCACCGTTTCAAATTAAATAAAAGCCACCCTTTCACAATATGTTTAAAGTTTTAAACCGTAATATTAAATTATATTCAAATTAAACATTTGTTGCAATAATTTGTTTCAATTTCTTTTGTAGACTTTTGCAGTTGCAATGCCAAGAGCAACCCCAGAATTAGTTTCCGGATCTCTCGATGAAAATAAAGTTATTGAAAACATTTCTAAAATTTTCAAATCACGTAATACCGGTCTCTTTCAAGGCATTGCCGAATTGATTTCCGATATGGCGAATAAAGGTACTGAAATTGGCAGTGAAATAGCTCAAACTGCCATGGCAGTGCCAGATAGTGCTTTAAAAAAGGTCCTCAGTGTCGTTAGTGGTGTTTTACAGAACCCCTCAAAATAATAAAATAATTGTTGATTAAATGCTAATCAGACTATTAAAAGCAATAAAATCTCCAACTGCATAAAAAAAACAGAATCACTATCTCAATTTATCCTTCGCTTTGTTAATGCTTTTAAGTAAAAATAATATCAAATGAGATTCAAATTTATTTGAAAAGTAATCCACAAGTATGAATGAAGAGAGACACTGTATGTAATGTCTTGACGAAAAGAAAAATTGTTTAAAGTATGAACCACGTTATGTTATTTTATATTACGCTGAACTACATGACTTTCCATCAATATAAGGCTTACTATATATTTACGTCAGTCGTCCCACATGCCAAATATTAAGCTTCTTATAAGAGTTTGATTCCTAATCCGATATAATTTACAGCCCGTTTACTTAACCGAAATGTATACTTTGATCGATGACCATAAAGACGGCCACATAAGGGCGGTAAAAAGTTATTTGCTGTGGACAAAGGGCATCGAGACACCTGTCTTAATGTCCATAACGGTCGAAGTCATTACATAAACGTGTCACTTGACATTAATCTTTTTTCAATTGATTTTTTCTCTGCTTATTTCCATTCGACTAGATAGTATATGATCACAGTGGTATCGACAGTGGCGTAAGTTTTATTTTCTTCATATACAGAAGAAAAATGAGAAATCAAACGATTCACATTCGACGCAGAGACGTTTATGTATACAGAAAAACGACTTAAAAAAACCAAAGGACAAGAAGTGTGTATGTGGTCCAAATGTACTGTCGGCTGAAAAATCTACCGTACTATGCGCCTTTCAGAATATTACATTTTTTTTATTCTTTCCCTATAACTGATCGTTCGTATCTTCAAAAATTCCCCTTCATCGATTTTCTTCTTTACTTATAAAGAAACTTTGCCGTCGAGTGGACTCATAAAAACAGGCCCCAATCCGAACGTGACAGCAGTTCTACACAATGAACTGATATTTAGTGAGCCATCGTCGTCAGGGGAGAAGAACTGTGTAATCCATTTTTTTAAAAATGTTTCTCAACATCGTCGAGAGTATCAGAAAATTGTAGATTTTAATATCGTTCTCAGAATCCCTTGGATCAGGGTCACAAACGGGCTGTCAGGGTCATCATACTCACTATAATACACCTTGGACACGCTACAATCATCGACTTGTCGACCGAAGGAAAGAAAAATGTATATTTCTAAGAAAATATGAATGTGTAAACAGTTCCCTTAATGCTATATCGTCACTTTTCTGCACTTGACAACATGTCAACGCAGGAAAAGACCGAGTATGACATCCATCTGCTGTATATTGGGTGCCCCATTGAGTACTATTTTTCCATAATCATTGGACGTTTTGTTAAAATTGCACCAAGATTAATAGATGTCATTTCGAAAAATCATGTCGTTGCTTAAAATTAAAGAAGTAAAATTCAAACTAAGTCATTTCACTTTACAAAAAGTCGATATACTGTATAGTTACTTAACGTTAAAAGATGGATTTCTAATGAAACACCCGGTATTCAAGTACAGTACTACATGGATAAACATAAAAGCCGGTTGGCAATCAGTATTGAGATTTTTAAATCATGTATGAGTGAATAAGATGGTTATCTAATATATTGTTGGCAGCTAAAATATTGCAATATTTCAGATTTAAAAATGCGAAATGTAAGCTATTCTGTAAATGAGTTTTAGTCATTTTAAGATACCAGTAGCTGCTGGTTATACTGAGTAATTTCAAAAATGTATCTACACTTCCGCAAAAAAAATGTAATATCAATTTTTCTTTTAAACACAGTTATGCACTTGCATATCAGCGTTTAATAAAGCAGGCGTTAGTCACCAAAGGGCAATAAAATTATCCCCTAAGAGAACGATGGAAGTTTGATAAAATCATAGATGAGAACACATTTGATTCTCGCTCGTAATTCCACCAGTATCGATATAAAAGTAGCAAGTAGAGAAAAAGGTTTTAGGATTTGGAATAACTATGAAAAATGAAGGACTTTTTTTGTGAAAGCTTAAATTTGATTGGTGCATATAATGTAGAAAGAAATTGAACGGTATGACGTGTAAATGAGCTGAATATTATTACGCTGCGTAAAATGCATTATTACAAAATTAATAATATTGTAGCAGTTGTTCACAAAATATTCATGTAACATCTATAAATTAGCAATACAAGTCTATAAATTCTTGAGCCAGCTAAATCACTTTCAGAGGAAAAATAAATTCCTCATGAGTGATTTGACGTTATTTTGTCAACGATGAGTTAATCAAATATCATTTCGTTAAGAATGTCCTTTCAAACGACTGTTAAAAGGTTTATGTTGAATAAAATTCTTTGCACGTACTATAAAAGTAATCCGGTCAGTGTGTTATATAATGTTTGTATGTTTCTGTCTCTTTATTTTACCAGAAGAAATCAAATTGATCAAATGTCAGAGTCAGTGAGTGGTTGAGTTACGGTGAGACCGTCAAGCGTGCACGACCAATTTTATATACAACCCGCAATCGAGCGAGTTTCTTTTTTAAAAAAAATAAACTGCTATAGGCACAAAATGTCAGTATAACTTCAGATATGGATGTCATTAATATTACACTTCATTTCAATGAGGCCTTTGGGGTCCTCTGAGATTGACTTGTGTTTACGTACTGTATATCTGGCGACAACCAACATACAAATGGAGATGACATAAAAAAAACATTTACCGTATGTTATTATCAATAAAAAAAGAAAATAGCCACTGCCCAATGGTCAAACGAATTGACCCTGAGGTTTTACAGGCAGATCAACTTAGGTTTAGCAAAACGATAACCCGTTGTTCAAGATCAAAATAAAACAATATTTTAAAGGTAACAGAGCAGAACTTTTATGCCAAAAAAATAAACATACTCGTACAGTATATACTGTATATTGGCAGTGACAAACAATGAAACGATGATCTAATACGAATAGATCTTCTAAATAACAAATTTATCGCGTCAAAATCAACATAAAAAATCTCAATAAGTTTGCATTCTTAAAAATGATTTTGATTTATAGTCATATTTAGTGTCTAGAAAAATCAAATTCTGTCTCTAAAATCCATCATTTGAATTTGATGTCTGGAAATTTCAAAGTTAATTTATTTCTTAAAAATATAGGATTTTATCTTCTGAAATCTCCAAGATAAATCTTAGTTTTCAAGAACGAAGAGCATAATCAAGCGCACATTTTTGACACTAAAAAATGGGATAATTTAAAATTTTAAATAAAGTTTTTCAAAGATGCAAGTAAGCTCGATGTAGCAAAATAACACAAACGGGAAAAATTATCCAGGAAACTATCAAGTTTATGAAAGACACTACCGTTGTCATTGACGTAAAGTATTACGTGTCTTAAATTAGAATCATTCCAAATACTGTTCAATCTACTAACAATCCAATCTGACGTTTCGCTTCGTTTTCCTCGTAAAATGTCAGAATTGCAGTGTTAAATTTGACAGCAAATTAAGTTTGAAGGCTTTGTTTACACCGTCAATTGCTCTCGTGATGAATTTGACTCGTGTTAACCTTTGGAATCAGTGTAATAATCATACTCAATCTAGGCTACTGACGTCATACGATCCTGTTTAACTCACTGAGACGTCAAATAAAAGTCAGAATTTTAAATTAAAACAACCAGAGTAGTATAGCAGCACGTTACATTTAAAAACTTTCTCCCAAATTCGAAATCATAAATGACGTATGAAAGTATAATTATGAATGATTCACCATGCATTAATATTGCATGCAATTCGTTGCGAAAGTTTTGTATAGTCAGCTGGGAGGATTTCAACCAAACTCAAAATATTTCAGCTGCCAGAAAGATAGAAAAAATCGTTTAATTCACCGTGAACGAATTCAGAATCGATAACAGATCGATACAAGTGTGAATTTAATCCCATCCAATATTTACATGGATTTTTCGAGCTACAATATACAGGGAGTCTTACTCTTTTGCGACATCAATTTGACACATCACAAATACGGCAATACATTGCAATAACTTAAAACGTTTCATAAGTCAAATAATTAACTACAGTATTTAGTTTACGGTAAACATGATAAAAAACAGTACCTGATAGGTATTTTCTTTTCTTTTTGGCTCAACAAAGTCACGGATGCAAGTAATTTCTGTGTTGAATGTTCGAAACCAATAAACGAATAACCATTCAGATTTCACTTAAAGCGATAATTAACACGAATCATAAGTTAATTTAATCATCAGTTAATATACATCATAACCGCATTTTTGACGTTCTTAAATGTCCAATTTCGCACAATATATACCACATTAAAAATTAGCTGATTAAAACTTGCACAGATAACTTGAAAAATGGAAAACAAGACGACAGGCATTCCACTGCGCTTGCGCATTAGATTTTTCTTGAGAGAAAAATTTAGCTGAGTCTCCCTGTATTTTACAATAGCCGGATTTCTCAATGGAAATAAGTATTGAATAGAAATAATCACATAAGAATTCTGTGAAGTGATCATATTATACCTATATTTTCTTGCGGTTTCAAATCTTCAGCAGTATACAGTATAAGAAAAAAAAGGAAAAAAAATAAATGACGATCGAATAATACCGTAAATATATATAAAAAAATTTTGTGAGAAACGGCACGTAGAAATAAAGAAACTGAATAATAATAAAAAATTAAATGAAAGATTCCTTTTTTTTATTTATGCCCGTAAATCTTTTAATGTATGGAGTGGCAATTCAAATTTCAAGGAGTTTTTGTATTCCATAATACTTTGCAATGTTTTCATAATTGAAAAACAAAGACAGACTCATTCATATTTCATCTTCTTGTGCCGGCAAATGTAAATTTCATACTTGTCGAAATTAGAAGAGAAAAAAAAACAACATAAAAAAGCAATTATGTAAAAATTTTCTTCATTTCATCTTCTTTGCCACTCTTTTCTCCCAGCCGGAATAAACATAATTACTATCGATTTCGATGAATTATTAATTAGTGTCTGCAATATAAAATTATGAAGACAAATAGATGAAAAAAAGCGTAGAAAATAATAAACTGGAAACAATATTGTATTTAAAAAAAAAACAACCACACCGGATTCAAGATAAAACCGTGTATTTCTTTATACGAAAACAAATTGCATAGAAATAAAATGCATTTACGTTACTTAAATGAGATTAATCAAGAAAGCTTTGATAATACGCTGTAATTTTAATCATGAGTTCTATTAGACATAAGTTAATTCGTATAAATAATTAAATGTTAAAGCCTATTATAGATAAATTATATAAAATCATAATATATAATGCAAATGTTGTTTTTTTTTTGGAAGTTTCATTACAATTTTTTATTTACATATAAAAAGATGGGATGTAATGCTCACATACTTTATGTGTAATTTCTCACAAAAAAAGATACTGTAAATAAAAATCAAATTTTAATTTTCGCTTGAATAGTTTTCACATAATGTCATAAAAACGCCATATTTGCAGCACGACTGTGTTATTTAATGCTTGATTTTCAATTTCATTTATTGAAAGTTCAACTGCAAATGAAAAATCGATAATAATTATTTACGAAGATAATTCTATATAGCTTTTGTACGATGCTATAAAGCATACCGTAGTTATATTCGCTTTATCACGTTTAGACTCTTGAAATTATTTCCTATTGGCATCCGCTTTCTTAAGTATCTTTTTCAACATTAATTATAATATTTTATTATTGAAAAAAACCACATTTACGCACATAATGTACTTGCAAATACCGGTATATCACACAAATAAAACTATTCATTCTTAAAGATCAAAATATCGTACAACCAATTAAATGTTGACTTTATAATTAGTTATAAAATTCGATATAGTATTTTACTATCCGTTTAAAAAATAAGTTATAATTTTATAATATTTTGACAAATTTTTTCTTTTTACAAAGAGTATTTTTTTGATAATAAAAAATCATATAAAACAATAATAAAAAAATTGACTTATGCCAATCATAAACAACCTAAAAATATTTACTAAGTAAAATATAATGATTTTTCCCTCCTCACAAATTCACAATCGATGTGCTTATTTTCAATTACTTAAGATGCTGAGTAAAACATTAAAGATTAAATTCGCATAATGGAAATGAATGTAATTGTAATGATTTGCTCGATTGGTCCCCTTTCAAATTGGATTTATATTTCGCTTAGCTTGTTTACATTTACAATGTAAGCGTGTTGATTATTCTTTAATTTGATATCTATTGGGAGAAGAAAATTCTGTTTTCACACTTGGTTTAATTGTCGAAGAGGGAAGAACTAAAAATTCCCTTTAGATGTTTAAATGAAAAAATAAAAACACGCAAACGGCAAAGCGCATTTAATTAATTAGTAAATACTGTACGCGAGAGAATCTCGAGTGTTATAGTCTCACCATAGAGAGCATTTGTGACTGGGATTCATCGGACTACCCTCAGGACAGCTGAAAGCTCTGGCAAAATCCTTGGAGTTCGATAAAGTTCCAATTACTCTGCAACAATAATAGTCATTCAATTAATACGCTGGTGGATCAAATCGCACGCGCCGTCAAATTTGTATGTTACGAATGAATGCATTGCATATTAACAAATAAACGTTTTTGATAGACACGTGTACACAAATAAATTGAAATTGTTAATAGTTGAAAATGGGGAGGATTGGAGGATGTAAAACGACAATCTAAACACAGAAATGCAATATGAATGCAATTTCCGTTTAAAAGAAAAAACAAAACGTCAGTTGAGGAGTCTGCAGAAGATGCACGACTATCAACGGTATATTTTGACACAATCGATACACGAAGAAATAGAAATTACTTCCTTTACGTTTAGAAGTTTAAATGACATTTAAATTAACATTGTAAAAAGCTTAGGCCGTCGCTCATTTGCATATAGCAAATGTCATCTGTTCGTTATTAGGAAATTGCTCGGGAATTTATAAATAAAAGCTTATTTTTAAATTACCAGAACAACTGTTACTAAACGTAATTATTGTATAGAATAAAATTAAAAAATAATCATTTGAAAAAAAACTATTCACCTGAATCGTCCAGGACTGTGAGGCCCTTGTCTAATTTTGCTCACTGCCGCCTCTGGTGTCATTACAGTGCACCATACCTGAGCAAAATTAAGGAAAAAGAGTTGCGTATGTGTCATATTGAGACCTGGAAGAGTGGGTTCCTCTTTGTGATTGGCTGCCCATTTCCGATAAGCCTTAAGTACACATTCATAACAAACATAAGTAAGGTCGTCTTGTACGATCCCCGGCCAAAAGTAAATAACAAGAAACAATGACTTGTACACATACACAAGTAAAATGCTCATATACTATTGTAGTGTATATATACACAAGAAAGGAGAGAAAGATAAATAACAGCTGATGACTGAATTGATTGCAACTGAAAGATGAAGAAAGAAAGATGAAAAAAAAATCCCATAACGATCAGATAAGAATAAGAAGAACCTCCCAAAAAAATGAAAGAGTGAAAAAAAAAGAGAATAAAAACTAACAGAAAAAGATGTAAAAAAAAAAAAGAAAACGAAGTAATTGTTTACTCTGAATGCTTGTCGAATTCCACCGTTGTCAGCTATGTTTTCGCCCTGAGTAACGATTCCATTCACCTAAAAAGACAAGACGATGCAGACGTTATAAATAGTGTAATATTTCTCTTCTTTCTCGACAAAACTACAGACTCATGCTTTTCTTAATATCAACATTTTTTGGAATTATAATAGAGAATCATGCTATTTACTTTGAGTGAAATTTCTGGAACTTCGTAATTACTGTACTGTTCGATAATACATTGGGCTTTTTTATGAAACTTTTGAACAGCCACTGAGCTCCACCATAGCTTTAAGTTTCCATCAACATCAAACTGTCTCCCTATAACATTGATGATTTCGCAGTTTTAATCATTTAAAAAAAAAATAGTGTACAGCATTATAAATTTATAACCTCTATCATCAAATCCATGAGATATTTCATGACCAATAACAACACCAATTCCACCGTAATTCATCGACCTGGAGAAAAAAAAATTCCATTGATTACTGTTTTCTTTTAGTTGATTCTACTTTATATTTTACATTCAACGTACTTTGGGTAAGAACTGTGATAAAATGGAGGTTGAAGAATTCCAGCTGGGAAAACTGAAAATATTAAATCCGATTAAAACAAATTCTTTCTTTGCAAACATAAAAAAAATAAATAAATCACATAAAAAACCATTTGATATATAATACAAAATAATGTCAATATTTTTAAAAGCAAATACTATAAAACGTAACTAAATCAATAACTTCTATAATTTCTATCTCTACAAAAACCCTATTGTCATTAGTTTACTATGAGGTTCAACGTAAACAAAGCATGCAACTCCACTCAAGACTCTTATAAATAAAACAAATTACTGTTATTTTTTCAGGATCTAATTGTGCATTAATAATAAAGTATCTTACGTATTTGGTTCTTTGATCGGCTGTAAAAGGCGTTGACAACAACCGGAGCAGTACTCCATCTATAAGGCAAAATAAATTATAAAAACAGTGGGTTTATTGACGTTGTGCTAGACGTATTCAATTTGTTATGCTTGCACAAATTGTTTACTTTATTGTTTATCAATACTAACAGGATACTGTATATTTAATGCCTATAAAACAACAGATACATAGTCATTTCGTGCAACTGAGAGATATTGTAGCTACTCGAAAATACAATTGATGTGTAAGTCATAAAATTGTCCACGGGTAATCTTCCGCTCAGTTTAAGTGTTGTCTATGTTAGTATAGTATTATGATACGATTAGTTGCCACACAACATGTTATTCAATGAAATGACAGTAACTTATCGATAGCAATACCGTAGTTGCAAAAGAAACGAAGAGTAGCGGGAAGTTGTTCTTGGAAATTCTCAATTTTACAAGAAGACAAACAACCGATAAAACTTAACAAAAATTAAAATCTTCAAAAGTTTTTGTGGTAAATATTTTCAGTTGAATAAAATAACATATCGTGCTTTTTCAGTGTTTACTATAACACATAATAAAGACGAACAATCTATTAAATTAATACAAAAATATTCAACTTACAACGTTTTGTTTATTGGAATCCTTAATTTTTCTTGATCCCATCTGGACATATGCTTGAGATTGAGCAGTACATTTTCAAAATATTTATGTGCATCAAAAGTTAACTAAAATTTAAATACAAAAACGTTATTACTTAATAGTACTGTATTAAAGTTGACATTGCATTTGAAATAAACTCACTCCTTCGTGATCTTTGTCTAACTCTTCTTTATCAAGAATATATTCAGGATAACCAATCTTTTTGCTAATTTTTTCTGCTTTTTGTATAGCTACTGCTTTTGTCTCGGAGTCCATCCAATCCAGAGTCCGTACGATGTCAATGAATGAGTGTTGAATGCTGTCAATCATTTTCTCAGCCTAAAACGTTCAGACATAAACTGTAAGTATTTTGGCTGCTTTAACTCCTTATAGATATCAACTTACGTCATGTTTGCTGTTTTCGTTAAAATAGTTTTTGACGAACATAGCCCCGACGGCCATTCCCATGACTGTATTCACATAAACTGAACATGTTTTCCATCTTTCAGGCTCTTTTGCTCGACCATACAACACTTGATACAGCTCTTGTTTCTTCTGGGAGAAACGTCGGTCCAGATTATTTACACGATGGTTTACAAACCTCCACATGACGTAATTTGCCACTACACTAAGCATTATAACAATTACTGCATTGGCTTTAGTTTGTGTGCTTTATAAATACTGTGTAATACCGATCGGGAGTTGACTCTAAAAGTCTTCCAAGGCGTACTAAATATGGGTAACCATATAAAGCAATTTCTTCACTTGAATTGAAAGAGACAGGAATAATCACTTGAAAATAGCGTGTCCAATTAATCTAAAATATTATTAAATTTAAAATACTGAAGCCAAATTTATACTGTATAACTTTATAACCTGTGGCGTTATGTTTTCTAATTCGCCCAAAGTTACTTTGAAATATAGTTGAGTGTAATTTCTCCTTCGTTCAGCTGGTTCAGTCAACTACCAATAAAATTAATTAATAAAAGTAACTTAAAATTACCATTTTAAAAGTAGTAAATAAATTTAATTTACGTTTGCTAATTCCTTTTCAAATTCTAGTACTTCAGTTGTTTGTTCTCCAGCTGTTTTAGGGTCGGCTCCCAACAGCAACGCTGTTTCCAACATGAATTTATAATACGCGTCTAAAACTTTGGTGTTTTCCTGTATATAGTAATCACGCCCTGGAAGACCCAATTCTGGTTGATCCAACTGCAATTTCCATAAATCACAGTCATTAATTCTCTGACGAGACACTCGTGTGCTATATTAGCATTGGCAATCACCTGAATTGTTCTGATAGTGGAATTCTGCGAATCCGCACCGATCCATTGAAATACTAAAACGTCGTTATTATACAATTTTAAATTCCCCAACATCACACTCAAATCGAAGTTGCTGTCGTTCCAAGACGATTCAAGCAAAGGCCATCCACCAAATTCTTTCAGAAGATTTTTTAACGGTTCATCTCCACGCTCTTCAATTAAAGCTATGAAATTCAAACAAGGAATTTTTATATTAAAAAAATCATTGAATCATACAATGCGTGCGAGTTATATTAAAAATCAACCAATATTCTACACAGCAAAAAATTTCCTTTGAAGGTATTTTACATACAGAATGACAGGGGCAGCAAACATGTGCAATTTAAGTTAGCTAAGGTAAATTCTTTTTAAGTTATCGTTAAAATCGTGTGCATTTAACTGTAAATCGTATATTTTGCCATGTAAAATACACTACAAAGTATAAGTTGATCAACTTACTTTCGTTCATGCAAGATTGATATAAAGTCTTGGCACTTGCTGTAGAATTGGACTCGTTGACACCAATTGGAGCTGCCAGTAAATCTAAAAAAAATTCAGCAGGTATTATTTTTAATTCTTCATTAACACTTATAAATTGGCTATTCTTTTGCGAAATATGTAGAGAAAGCGATTATATCAACACATTGGCGCTTTTGGTCTTTCGCGTTAGAAGTTAATTATGGAAAATTACAACGCAATTAATTTAGAAAATAATCCTTCTTTAAAAGAATGCCTATAGCGATAGTAATAACACTACAGTATGTTATGAGAACCTTTCAGCGTTATTAAACCATGGGAATCTCATTTTTTATTAGATTAAAAAAAATTAAGCGCACGTTTATAGGAGCGCATGGTGAGTAATTTTATTTTTAAATAAATGGCTGCGTGTTTAATGCAATAAAAAAAATGTGATAAAAATTATTAGTGTTGGCCATTTTGTCGGTTATCCCACGACATTAGTTTTTCTATATCATGAGAATTAATCTTGAAGGAAAGAAAAAACAACTTCTATTTGACAGCTTGGTAAAACACTATGAAAGAAACAATAGCGGCAACAGTGATATACACAAAAGAGTGTAATTTAACTTATTATACTTGTCAATATTAAATAAAAACAAAAGCAAACAGTTTAACGTCCAATCAAAATTCATATAAATGCTCTCTTCATAAAAAATAAAAAAAAACGTTAATAATGACTATTCAGTTAAACAATTGGCAGTAACACTGACCTTACAAAACATAAGCACTATTATTTATAACAATTTTACTACTATGCAAAGTTTATTCGTGAAACTTTTAAGTGATTTGATCAGTAAATTGCTTCTTGTTAAACATTTTGTTATGTTTTTAGTTACTGAAAGAGTTACCTCTGATATGCTCTTGCAATTCATCTCGCAATTTATTGAAACTGTCATACGACGATTTGTCGTCAGGTAGAGGATTATTTTTAGCCCAATTGCCACAGGCATATTCGTAAAAATCATCACACGGATCAACACTTGCATCCATGTTCCTCATTAAAGAAGAAGCTAAAGAAATTCACATGAGATATTTATAATAAAATTTTAAGACTTAATACTGTAACGGTTACCGGCTAAAACACATTGCTCAGTCGTGCATACTTCGCTGCCCTTAGGATCATTAGAAACAGGCCTTAAATTAATGATAAAATTGTCATCTAAAAAATTCAACCATTTAGTCAATACTTAAAAAATAGCAAGATCTTGTATAATAAAAACCTTCAGTAAAATTGACGGACTTTTGCAAAGCCCAAATGACGGCTAAGACGGTGCATGTAGCAATAAGAAGACCAATTCCAACTCCAAATCCCACAACCACATGATTTCTTCGTTTGTCAGCTGACCTGCAAAATTTTACACAAAGTTATTTACTAACTTAAACATCAATAAGTTATTAGAATAAACATTTCCCAATCCATTTAATTTTAAAAACGTTTTGTTTATCATTTCAAGTGGTTAACATTACATGGCAATTTAATTTAGGTCATTAAGCGGTGTAGTTCAAATTTAGAGCTCGTCTAATACAATTATCCGTATAATATTCCGCTTCTTTTTATTTATTTGATTTTTTTTAATATACAGTACAAGTTACTTAAGAAACGCTTCAGTCAGTCCTCACCCAAACTTGCTGGCAATTTAGCTAAGTGGCCAAACCAGATTCAGGAAGAAGGTAACGCCATAAGAAATGAATAAAATAAAGCAAAGAAGGGAAGCAAAATAATACACAAACCTTCTTGAACTCATTTTTATAAATAACTACGCAACAGTCAATACATAAACGTGTACATCATGCAATAGCATTAATAATTGAATTGACTTACTGTATATCTACGGATTCGGTGTAATTCAGTTGCTCAGGTCGACCTTTGGATGAAGTAAATGAGCCATCTTCCGCATGGCCAACGTCGTTTACAACTCTCTCCACCTAGAAAAGTTCAACTCAAATCAATCACTCACCATTTCAAACACATGTATAAAAAAAGAAAGAAAGAAGTTCATCATTATAAACTTAACAGCGGCTATAAATTACTTTAAATTAGAAACATTTAATGGGTTTGACGTTTCGATGAGAGATAAGAGAAGCAATTGGTTAATGAAAAATTAAATTAATGTTCTGATTAGATATTAGGCTAGTGGGCCAATTGATAGCCAGGAAATCATAAATAAACCTTGAATAGATCCACAAAAAAGCGTTGAAAATATATTAAGTACAAGATTCTTAAACTAATAAATGAAAAAAATGAGCATAAAACAGCGCAACCCGTTGCTTGCCGTATATAATCATATGGTTGCTTACAGTTACTATATTAACTTTTGGTATTTTAAGTAAATGAAAATTTATTTTAATAAAATAATAAAATTTGTCAAAATTTTCTTCTCAACTGCAACACAAATTTAACTCATAAATTTAAAATTTTTAAAATTATAAACCATATTTAAATATTCAAACCAATTTCAAATATTTTTAATAGATTAGAAAATTGAAAGAATAAAAAGATGAAAACATTAAAAAAAATAAAAATAACGTGACTGACCATTGTGCGTTTTGATGTGCAATTGAAAGTCATCCACCAACAGCGACGAGTAGCATAATTATTGATCTCAATCTGTCAAATAAAATTAAAAAATAATCAAAAACAATGTCGTTTCAGCGTTGTAATATTTAAACCGTCAAACTCGGTTAAGTAAAGCACACTGCTTTACACAAATTGTAACAATACAATTTCCCAAACTAAAAAAAATAAATTTAGACTTAAATCGCATTTAAAAAACTAGCAAAGCCGTGAAAAGTCACACAATTTAACAGCAAATTGGCGTTAATTGCGATTAAACTTAATGGCTATAAAATTACTTTAAAAATTTAAATCTTTTCTCTTAATAAAAAATGCTCTAATTTGCATGCGGATAAATAATTAGTAAAAAAAAATAAAATTCACCGTTAGCATTGTCTTAAGAAAATTAAACTTTTAAAGTCGCGCCTGATGTCTAATTAAAACCAATTTTTTAAAAGTTCATCAAGTAAAACACGTTAAATTTATTTTTAAATTAAGATAAAAAATTTCAAGCTTGTTCTCCTTCAACTTCTTAAAGAATTTAAACTATTTATAGATGGCGACAAGATGACAAGCACTTATTTTAAGCCGTTTTCGTAATTTGACGTTTAAAATTAATCTTAATCGACATGTTAATACGCGCTCTCGTTCTTCTTCGATTACTATCTCCAAATGCAAGTTAATACCACATTAATTCTTTACTCATTAATAATATAATTATGGCTAACAAACGCGTCAGTTATAACCTTTCATCCAATCCAATTAAAAGTCCAGCATAACTTGAGAATGTAATTCAAGTCGTGGAAAATTTTTAAGTTCTTTGATCACCATTCAATAACAACAATCAATCAAAAAACGATATAACTTAACCACTAAGAAAAATTCATTCAGTCACAACAGAACTTGACACGACAGTAGTAACGGCGTCAAACGTAAACTTAACTGCATTTTATAAAAACTATCGATTTCATTATAGATAATAGACATTTAATATTATAAGAAAATAATCATCATCATAATGGTGCTATCTAGCGTTAGTAGTACTGCATATCGATTTCATTCAGTATAATACCCTATCAAATTATAGTAAAACCCACATCCATAATTATTAGAAAATATAAATGTATAAAAAGCTCAGTGATTGGCGTAAAATTTAATTACTGAAATTAAAAATTTATCTTTTTAAAAACTAAATTATTCATTCAAGCTTTAAATTTAATTATTTTAATTCTAATTTGTTGTCTATGACCAATGTCACGTCGAACTTGACCATAGAGTCTACTATAATCTTTGTATTTCCAATGCATATTTGAATTTTATTCCTGCCCATTGACTCTGTGACTAAGCATAGAGTACAGCATTTTGTGCCTTAAAACCAATTTTGGTAAGGGACGTCCACGATTTTTCAATATTTCACAAGCTCATCGATAGTTTTAAAGTAAAATATTTGAAACTAGATATTAATTTTAAACCAAGTTAATACAACGATATGATATTAAGTAACAGCCTAAGTGAATGACTCTGCCATCGATATCGTTTTGTTAAAAAGATTTCAATACATAAAATTTAAAACTACATAAATAACTATATTTAAAGCCATCATTTATTTTTTTGTAAACATGAGGTTTGACCTAATCAAAACGATTGCTGTAAGCTTAGTTATTGATTATGAGTTAAACAAATCTTGTAATCGTAAATGCTAAAATGCTTTTTTACTATAACATATCATTTGCATAAGTAACTTTAAAAAATAATAAAACATTGTTACGGTTTACCAATAACAACAAATGGTATAAGTCAACATACTAGAAGCAACGTTAATTTTGACAGTAGATGTGTTTTTGTTGTTTGACAAGACATTAAAACATAACAATTTTAATGTCTTTAATTTTAACCTACTAAAAGGTCACACACATCACCGCCATATAATTAATTCTGACTGATCTATATTTTTTAAACCAATAATTCCCAACATCAAATGTAATTGATACATGTTCAACTCTTTCATTATTAAAATTTGCCGTACTCTTACCTTTTAAATTTTTTTTAGTTCGATTATTATAGCTTATTTTAGTCCATTGGCACACAGCTACATTTCCACTTGTCACACGGGTGTTTCCAAGAGTCAAAATAAATGTCATGACAAAGAGGGAAGTCTTCTGGCCATATGGACAATATAATTATTTTGACCAGTCAAAATGTACCGTTAGCAGTGACGATATGTGTTGTAACACCCTAAAACAATAAAAACGAAAAAAAAAGAAATCATGTAAAATGCATGTTATTATTTTGCATTTACAAAAATAACAGGTTGGAGAGAGAAAGATGGAATTTTTACGAGAAATAGTTGCTTTGAAGAAGTTATGAATTTTGCCACACTTTTTTGTGTGGCAAAATTAGAGCATTCATTCACTTGCCCTAAATAACTTTTGAGTCAATACAAACAACCAACAAATAAAGAAAATAAATGCATTTTGCATGTACAAGTAAATAAACTATAAACATGAATGCCAATGGGAAATGAAAAATCACTTTTTTCGCACAACAACGTTAATTTAGATGTCAACCTTTGTTAGTGTTTTAACAACGCAATCAATTTTTAAAAAAAAATAAGTTACCGTATAACTTAGTGTCAATTTTTTTGTTACGCCCTATAATTACAATTTTAGAAATGCTTAAGAGACCATGATCGTTTTGAAATTTCAATACATTTTCCATCTAAATCAATGAGTTAACATCATTTTTTTAAATATTTTATAAGGCAGCAGTTGGTCTTGTTAAATGAATAAAAATAATTCTAAAGCAACAAACATGATGTTCTCTACTGAGTACAATAGGTTGGCCTTCATCTCTATTAAACGCTGATTTCTAATACAAAAGAAGTAAATCGCAAGTCAGACAGGTAAACCACACGACAGCTATTCAATCCAAATCCCAAGTCAGTATTGCGTTCTAACACATTTGCATACACGTAAGATAAAAAAGATGTAGGCTTTCAATAATATACGCCCTACATAACAAAAAAAAAATTATAAAAGCGTAAAAAAGCAAAATAGCAATCAGATGCATTCTTTATAAAAACCCATACTTTATATTTTGTGAAGTTCACATTCTAAACTAAATTGCCATTTGCATAAGAGAGCGAAGTACCGTAAAGTGTAACTGCAAAATGCTAAGTTATAATTATATGAACGCAGTATACAATACTGTTCAGAACGCAAAATAATAAATTATGCCATTTATAGGTGCCCCACATTTTCTAAATATAGCACAATAAAGTTAATTCCGATAAAGTGCCTCAAACGATAAATTAATCAATTTGGAAAAAAAAAAGAATCGAATTTATGCAATGCCAAGATTGACAAGTTAAATACCGGTAACTTGAACGCAATTGACGTTCTTTCATGCATATACTACAGTATAAATCAAATCTAAATCATTATAACAACGGCAAATTTAATTTCAATTTAAAAAAAATCAATTGTTCGTTCGTTGTTTCCATCCCAATGCTATTTTACAGAAGCAGCAAGTACACGTATTATTTTATTTTCAATTCAATACAAAAACTGCACATATTGAAATTGTAAACGCTTGCAGTCCTTGTAAATAATGCATTATTGTGAAGGCAGCAAACAAAATTAATGAAACAATCCAATACAAATTAAACAGCATTCAAATAAATAACAACATCAAAAGTATATTTGAAGCACATTCGCAATGACAAATATGATTTCACAAAACACAAAGTGCAGTAACTCCACTTAAATAATAACCACTTAATAGATGACTAAAAATCCAATTTTGTCTCAATTGACAAGATTTTAAATGTTAAGACTACCATGCTCGAACTACACGAGTACATCATTACAATTCACTAGCTGATACTTTCACCATTAGCACTATTATGCGTTTGCTAATTTTATTAAACATATTAACTTCAAACCATCAAAAATACTGTATTAAATATTTAGAAGTTTTTAGCAATTTGCAATGTCTATGCACAGTCTTTTGAGTTGATGACATAATTCTCCTAGGGCACAACCTCTATTAGAATGTCAGAGACACGTGTCTTAAAATAATGATTTTCCGCTTCTAGTCAAACCAGTTCAACGTCTACTAACTAAACTTGTTTGGTTTTTTATTTTTCATCTTAAGAAGCACAACGACTGACAATGAATTAAAAATTCGGTCACACGTTACATATACAGTATAAAATGATACTCCAATGACCTGACTTCCACTTAACAGTGAATGTCTATGGAAAATAATGAACATATGAATTTCGTTCTAACCACTGACTGAACATACAGTGTATAATGCATTAAAATTTGAAGGCGTATTTATGTAATGCTAATTATGATTTTTATTTAGCTGCTTGCCCAACCCCATTTCATTTGAAAAAGAAATTTCAGGTTTTTATTCAGTTGGTATAAAGATACTAATCTTGAGCTACACTTTTCAAACTTTCAAAACTCATCCTTTAAAAGATAAGATTCGCACTACAAAGATCTCATCCACATGCAACTTCCAAACCATCACAATAATTGTCAGATTTAATCAAACATCTATTACAAAAACTCAAGAACACGAATCTATTTACATGTTAACAAGAGGCGTAGCACCATTTCAAAATGTAGAACAGGAATTAGCATAAAGTTCCTGATACCATTTAAATAAATATTAAATGCAGTTTCAATAACAAATAAAGCACTAATTCTGATTTAATTTACAACTGCAGACACCTTTTAAGCTCATAATGTAAATTATTTAGATGTTAAAAATAAAAGTATTTACACATGATAGTTTATACTGTGCACTGTAGTTGGTGTCTGCCAAAGATAATGAACCGCAATGAATTTCCAATGTATCAATAAAGAAACGAGACTAAATCTTATCAGTTACAAAGACGATTTTTTCCCGTTTATTTTTTTGGAACTTAAAATACATTGCGCTCCATGAACTCTGCTGTGCATGTAATGTTCTGTAGCATGTAAACAGCTACATAATTAGCGTTAAATTTAGTCATGATAAATCAAAACAGGTAAAATACATAAAGTATGACACAAAGCCTTAGGAGAAGGTGTTTACTGGTTTAATGTTCAACCTCCCACGCTGAACCTCCCTTCCCCTCGCCGGGCCTTCCTCAATCCCTACCACCGCTAAAATGATGCTTAAAAGTGATAATCTACGTTGATGAGTTCAGTCAACCTGCAGCTGAGTTCACAAAATAATCAAAACGCTTTCTCGTTTCGGCTCAACACGTGCTTTTATTTATATATTTTTTTTATTTCTTTGCAATTAATCAAAAGACAATCTAGGAAAGTAATCGCTTATCTTTAAACCGACAAATTACATTCAACATCATCCCGGATATACTGTAAAATCGACTTCATCCAATAACAATTTAATCAAATGAGATTTTAATCCTGATGAACATCATCAGCATTAATCATCTCCCACTGAAATCAGATAAATAAAATAATAGAAACATTAATTAAACTTTTAATCGTATTTTAAACGAGCGGTAAACAGCGTTTAGAAAATTTACTTTTAAGGGTCACACTTGAGGCAAAAATAAAATTTCAAAATAACTCATTTACAATTGCAATTTAGCAACAATTTATAAGCTAGATATTAACCAAATTTAAAGTTACACTCAATGTCAGTATACCGGTAAATTTTCTAAATTGCAATACTGTACTTATTTTTAAAATTTAATGCGTCGTTGATTAAAAGTTGTCTATTGAAGCAAACACACAATGCAAGTTGAAAACTTTTAAATAATTCATGTATTAAATTAAACTACGAATTAGTGTTACGGTAACGTAACATAAATTGAAAACAATGTACAGTATTATATTGTTCTTATAAAGTTTAGTTAAAATTATATAGAGTAACTGTAAGTAGAAGATAAGATTTAGAAAAACGTTTTGTATTTAAATACAGTTTTGCAATAATCTTCAATCAGATACAGTATATAATGTCATAAGTACTCTTCTTCCTTGTGTTTTTACTGCTTGTCTAACTGCTGACTTCTAATGTTTTATTATCCTATTGTGTTAGAAAACTAAAACCTATCGGGTTTAGATTCAACAAAAAAAATGCTTGCACAAAGCTATTAATCATTGAAACCAAAAAATACGGTAATATAAAATGTACGGTGACCGTATTTAAATTAAGTACTGTATTTACTCGCACTTAGCATGCATTTTATGTCGTTTTATTTCTTAAAAAAAATAATCGTGAGACAACGAATAACTATTTCCGGGGACAAAGACATTGGCAAAAAAAAATGCCGTTAACCTGTTTAGTTAGCATAGTTAGCAATTAACATCATTCACATAGAAACAGAAGAGAATTTTTTTTTAAAAGTCAGCAAAATAATTAAGGTAAAATGTACTCATTTATAAGCAAATTTATTCCGTTACAACTAAAATATATCGCCGATGTCTCTTAGTTTTCGACAATTTGGACATTTATACATTTTTTTTATCCGGTAATACTTATAAAGTTTAATATTGAAAAGTTAGGATTTGAAACCTAGATTTAACCATAATAATTTACATGTTATTTGTTGAAAACTGAAATAGTTGTCATATTACGGTATGGTAATCCATGTTACAAATGGTAAACATTTATGCAAGTTATACTACATGTGTAAATGTAAAAGCAGTATCTAACTTCAACTTCAATACTATGTTGAATTCCAATTGAATTTATTGTAAGAGAAGAAATAATGTTTCCACTTGGTTGACTAGGAAAATGACTTTATGCAAATCCTTCTGTCTTTCTTTTCACATATATTTCAACCACTCTCTCTATCGATTTCACTACTGATCGATATATATTGCTCTGGAACCAATTTCATGCAACAAATCACAACTCCACAATTTTTTATATGGTTTAAAAGGACAATTTTTCCACTGCATCAAGCAGCAAATTTTGAATATATTTGAGTGAAACAAATATCATATTTTACAATACATGAAAGATACATAGGGGGAGACTGAGAGGGAAAAAAATAGAATTTTTTCAGGTATAAAAAATGTGGTCAAAATTCCAATTTCCCTCCTCGCTACAGTATTACATTTCCTATTCTTCTTTAAACATCACAATAAAAAATTCCAAATAAACTCTCTCGTGTAAACACAGTCTATTTAAACTTCATAAAACAAAATTGCATCGATACTTGTAAATATTATGCAATTCACTAAAGTCGATTTTATTTAGATACCCGGTACTTTACAAGACATAATATTACCACTCGCATCATGAACTTCATTTCCATTTAACTTACTAAAAGCTCTTCAATAGCCACACTTCACCAAAATACAGACTCCAGAGCACAAAGATGACTAAGATCACGGTAACGTTTCGATTTTTTTCTAGAAAAGATAATGACGGTTTCAACTAAAAATCGAGTAAAATTAACAAAATTTGTTCAAATAATTTTTAAAAAATCCTCATCCAAAAGTAGTATAGGTAACCATAGTAGCTGTAAAAATTAAGCAAGAAATCGTATGTAATTCGAAACTCTCAGTAAATAGTGTACTGGATTGATGAGATGAATTTACAGCCATGGTGATCAGATAAAAAAAACTTGGAGAAAAGTCATTGAACAAGATAGCAATTTTTTGTAAAATAATCTATTAAAGTCATATGACTTATTAGTCATGATTATAACTTATTATACATTGAAAATAGTCAATTGTATATAGAAAACTTATTAACTCAAATTAAGCTCATTAAAACACATACAATTTTTATTATTAATGGTTATATTATTTGCATAAGTTATTTAAATGGTACAATATAGAATTTGTGCTCGTTTATTTTCTACCTAATTTTATATTGTAGACAGCTGTACAGTAACATGCAATCTTTGTTAATACAATACAGGTTCTTGAATAGCTAAACAAATGGTAAAAAATATTTAAACAACGATAGACTGTAAACACAAACTCGTAATTTATGAGCAATTATTAATCTTGAACTACTTTTTTAAATGTAATCAAGAGTATTGAAGTGTGTCGGTAAACTACTTTATTGTTTAATATATTTAAAAGATCAACAAACTTAATTTAAAATATGTGATCACTCAGTGTAAAATTTATATTAAAAAAACTAAACCGGCAAAATGCCAAACGTAAGCTTAAAAAGTAAAAAAAACTTGAAAGTTATTAATGATGATTAGTTCGTTTACATTAAAACTTTATATTTGTTTCTAATTTTAGTATACAGTTTAACAAATACTATAGAGAGAATCAGCTTTTATTTAGTGCCTAATTTGTAATTTATACACTTATAAAAAAACAGGTTTTATTTTTAAACTTTAAAGACAAATGTATAAAAATATTAGAAATAATAAAACAATAACCGAATAGTAAAATCTTCAAGTGCACTACAATGTAATAAATATGAATATAATGGTGCACTTCATTGCTTTTAAACTTGGATAAACAAACCATAAAAAAAATATTTTATGTACTGTAAATAATGTGCAAGTCGTTGGATAACAATAATAGTAGTTTCCGTAAATAAAAAATTGGTAAACGCATATGACAAAATTGATAGTAATTTGTATAAGTCATAAAAAAAATAATTGATCAAAATCCAGGACTTCAAATTTCCTAAAGAAAAAACATATAATAAGCTACTTATAACGATAATTAAGAAACCTGTTAAGTCAAGCCTTGTTCTAAGAATTTCGTAACTTTTTGTTGCATTATTTTTCACCTAATAAAATTTTGTTGTCTACCGGTCTTTCCAACAAGCCATTTAAATTTCAGTGCCACCTCTGTCTGCATTTTAAAATTCTCATCTGAATTGATTTTAACAAGCAAATCACGTATTTATTTTTATTTTATGAAAATATAAAATTTTCATAAATGTACCCAGAGAGGTTAACCAAGCACTTAACTACTTTTTTTTATATCGTTTTTAATTGCACCATACGTATATTACTATAAATATAAAAAGTAACTTCTTTTTTTAAAAAAAAATTCTTTTTGCACGTTTATTCCAAAAATCTAACATTGAGTCAATAACCCAATAAGCTGAATTTTTGAAGATTATAAAATAAAAGAAATGAAACCTGCTTCCGGTAAGAACATTAAACAGCAACTAACCGTTACACGTATGCATTGTTATTACCTATGCATAAAAACTATTGTAATTACACGATGGAAATTTGAAATTTGTTTCTGCCTTCTTTCAATTAGTTTGAAATTTCGTTCACCTCACTTTACAAACATTGTTCATGCTTTTTTCAAATAAGGGATCATACCTACTAATTCACTTAATTTGACTGCTTTTGATTTTAGTTCAGCCGGCCAACCATTTAAAACACAACAATATATGTATCATTAATAAAAGTTGATGGATTAAAAAAAATTGAGTACAGTAAACCACTAACAACATGCCGTGTATGAATATAATATGATGGTTTTAGTCAATACCATCAATTTTATGTAAAAGAAATACTGTAACATCACGAAAGTAAACTTAATAGTTTCCATGGTATCTTCGAATTTAACACCGTATATTTCAGCATACTCTTTTAGTTATTTTAAATACAGCAGCTCACTTTTAAAATGTTTAATAGATGCATTATTGTCAATATTAATTATCTAAAGTTATTGACATGATGACAATATTACCAGTAAATATCCTCAAAGGTTTATCTCACATATATGTACGAGTACAGTAAGTAAACGTTAAAAAAGCATCTTTTCAATAAATAAAACTTACTGTATGCAAAATATTAACAAGCAAAAAATGCATTATATTATCACCAAACATTGTTGACAAAATAACCATAATAATGCACTTCAAAATGCCATTGCATACTTTGTTTACATAAATAAACCTGTTAGTTTGTAAAATAATTTTGGTTTATTTCACAAAACTTGTGTTAAAATATGTCAATTAAGTTTTCATCGATCAAATACTGTATTACAAAATGACATCGCCCAGACCGGTGTGATTTCTGACTTTAAAACTTATTTTAAGAACTTTTTGTTACAGTAAACTTCTGGCATTAACCTAATTTGATCATTTTTTTGGTGTAACACTGACAATTGGAACTAGAATATCAATTTATCACCTCAGTGATACGGTTCTCGCCTTGGTAAACAACGACGTTATTTTGTTGATATACACAATTATTTTAACTAAGACATTTCTTATGTGTGTTAATGCATCAATCAAACATTATTCTTTTTTCTTGTATTATTTAAAGAAATTAAAAGTGACACTCACCAACAATTAATTAAATGTGTTTCCCTCGTTTTTAAAATGATTATTTTCTGGCACTCCTCTGCCAACTTTGAGAGTAAGTATAATAATTTGGTGTCGGTAAAGCAATTAGCGCAACTTGTTTCCACAATTTAACACACTGGTGCGTGTAGTTTTACACGATGTTATTTTCCCATAGACATCAAAATCGCATTTTACACGCTCAATCTTCGCCACCAAGCAGCACTATACTAACGGTATACCGTTGGTTGAATGAAAGAAAAGTTATAAGGAATCAAAAATGAAAACAAGTAGAAAATAAAAAAACTCCCCCATCAAATTGGTCGCACAACTTAAAGATGAATCACGTGTGCTATTTAATAGGCGTGGTTTAATGTTAATATACTCGCATAGCCACTAAAAGTTATAACTTACAAAAGATAACGGGAAAAAAAGCAAAAGAAAAAAGATCAAAATCAAAAAATATAAGGCTGTAGGCCACTTTAATTTGATTGGGTTAAACTATAGACCAAAACCACTCCTACTACTTATAAAAAAAAAGATACACACAGTAGCAGGAATATAACTTTCCTAGGGTCATTTTGTATTACATGACTATGAAATAACCACTATTAAACTGTAATTAACACAATGTCAATTAAAAAGTAAAATTTTGTATAACTTGAAAGTCATACAGTATTAAAACATATTAACACCAATGCATACAATTGGTTTCTGTCAAATTATTAAATACAATTATAAATTGTATTGTGCATCATTGGTATTACGTAGACCCACATAATAATTGTCACAATTTTATCTTTTTTTAAGACAAAGTTTTGTCAAACGACCCTATGATGACCGGATTAACTAAAGTTTAACTACTGTATCATAAGATTAAAAAAGATTCGGGTACGTGGGTAGTAATAAATACAAATGGTTATGTTATGCACTGAGAAATAACTTAGTTATAATTTACGGTGTTGACACCTTTAACAAAAATTATTCTTAGGAGACTGTTACAGATACTGTAATTGCAATTTCCCATCCAATCAACGGATCATTTCAAACAGTTTTCTTGGTAATAAAATAAGTTGCATTTTCAGGCAGTGCTAAATATGCCAAAAACATTTCACACGCGTACAACTCTGTCATTTCATAATTGCCAACTTTCTCACCATTGTAAAGTTTAGTAAAAAAAATTGTTATTTGGCATAACAAAATTAAAATAACTTCAAATTAAAATAAAAAACACTCTGAAACAAAACATGATTCACATTTAGCTGTTAATCACATCTTAGTTCATTTGCAAGTTTAATTGTTATTACAATTATTTAAATGTTCAATTACTGAAATGACACATACCGGTACCATCATTATTTTCGTAATTTATGAAACTATGCGATATACAAAAGTTTACTATAAGCTTACTAAGTTTACTAGTTAAGTAATAAATTATTCTTACGTTATGTAATATTGCACTATAACTTACACTCCAATGGAAAATTTCATATTATTAAATATCAAATTTTAATTTAAAATGTCCACATTGTTTTATTATTGCTCACCACTGTCTAAACTCCCTGCTAATGTAATTTTCAATGTAATCTAAAACTGCATTTCAATGTTCAAGATATAAAATGTATCTTAAAACAAGAACAGCCGACTAAGAATTTTAATTGTTCAAGTTTTGTAAAAAAAAATTAGTATAACAATATATAACAATTATTTGCATATCAGTATAAACGACAAAGTTTATTTCATTTGCATTTAGCGCATGTAGTACAGCTGCAAAACGTATCTCGTATTATTCGTTATTGTATTTTCCGGTTAAGAAAAGAAAATACTTTATTAGTAATTCGTAGACAAACATATTTCTAGACAGCTTCCACAGTACAAGTGCCATAGATAAGAAATCAAGATATTAGTTTTGTTTTTTTTTCTTCATATGACAGTATTTAACCTTGCTTTGGATTTAAATATACTTCATTGGTATGTCCAATATAAACTTCGAAAAACATCTAATTTTGTATACCGCAATTTAATCACAAAAAGCTTTGTCAATAAATCCAAATGGGTCACATTTGCATAAACATTAGGAAAATACGTTTCAGGTCTAATTACTTAGACGTCTCCCTGTCTGTGTCCTCCTATTAATCAAACAAATACTTAAGCAATAACTGTTAACTTTACTAGTACTAACTATTCTATTAAAATGGTTTACAGAGGACTGCCTTGATGAGATTGCATTTAAATCAGGTCACAACAGTAAATTTAATCAAAGAAAATAATGTAACTTCGGTAGTGATATATTTATCATTTTATGCAAACATTCGAAATCTTAAAAAATTAAATAAATCAAAAAAGTTAATTTAAGTCATAAGTTAATAACTTAGTAAGAAAGAAGTTCTACTTTATATTTTAATGCAGCATTATTAGTTACCTATAATTGATAAATGAATACTGTTCTTAATTTTCGGCTAAATTATGAAAAAAGTAATAATGCATTCATATCCATACGGAATAAGTAATTATGAGCCGGTAGCTAAGCAACACTAAAAAAAATAATAAAAAAATACACCATAACTTAATCTAAAGTTTCAAACCACACATTACGCCCGTTAAAACGCAGCACCAATTTGCCTCTACTTTTCATAATCGAATTACTGTATTTTAGCTGGAGTTAAGGAAAATAAATATTGGTGGTTAATTCGGTTTACTAAATTAAATAAAATTACTAAATTTCCAACAAAAAAAACAGTATGATTAGTGCATTAGCCTAAAATTGAAGTCAAAGTATTTTTATTTTCTTTTAAACTTACATATGATTCACTTTTGTTTTTAGCTGTTTTGACCTTTCTACATATCTAACATTCGTACTATTTTCCGAAATCGATACAAAATGTATAAACAAATCTGTTGCAAACAGTACTGTTATTTACTTGGTGACATCATTTACCCTAATTCTTAACACATTAAAAGATGCTAAATATAGAATCGCTCATGTTTGACATGCTACTTTGTTTAAATTATAACATGCTTCTAACATTGGCTTAAATAAAAACACCTGTTAGCTCCAAGGTAACAAGATCTAAAAGGAATCCGATTACATAATTAATCTTTATAATAAAAAAAGAAACATCTTTTGCCTGATTGATATCTATCTGCGTGCTAAGTGCTAGTGCACTTTTTACGAGCACTGTAATTCAATTCTGTTGCACTGTATAAAAATATCATTTGATTATAATTAATGCGATTTAAGATACGCACTATATCCAATTATATCAAAAAATGCAGCAAGTTTGCCAAAAGAAATTAAGAATAGATAATAAAGTACTAAAAGTATGTTATTACTTTAATAACAATTACGATGACGAATAAGATATTTTAGATGAACTTCTTAAAATTAATATCTAATAATCTGCTTTAAAAATGTAAAAGCATAATTTTTGACACTAAATTACTCTTGGCTTTTTTTCTTAGTGAGGTAATAACCCATATAAAATCTTTTAATATTATTAAAAAATTTAATTAAAGTTATGCCTCTCATAAATTACTTCCTATAAAAAATATGCTTACGGGGGAAGAAACTAAGAAATAAAAAAAGTCGACTAAAATTTCATAATTATGAGAAAATGTTACATTGGATGCATGACGGTTTCTGATGACATGCGCATCAGTAGACATAAACGCCTAAATTTGGCGAAAATTCGAGTGAAAGAGAAAGAAAAATATATCTCACGCTCAGTAGTAATAAACTCAAAAATTATGTTTATGAAACTAAAACCTAAAGATGTGGCTAAAAAAACCGTCTAAATAAACAGTTTTCACATAATAAATGCGACCTTAAATGACCTTATTTTATAACGCTGATCTCGTTTCAACTAATTTTCACGCAATTTAATGATACGATAACGTCTTGAGTTTTTCACTAGTTAAACATCATGCGAATAAAATTGATAGATATTATGCTGTAGATATCACATTGTTGTCACCTGGCAAAATAACTGTTACAGATGAAAAAAAAAAAAAGCTTTCTGTAAGTATTGACAAGTAATTGGCGGTTGTTTTGACGAACCCCTAAGCAAAAGTCAGGGTGGAGTGTTAAATTGGCTTACAAGTGCTAAATATGCAACAATAAAGTCAACAAAATGTCAAAATGTATAACTAACCTGTTATTATTTTTAAATATAACATATTTTTCATTAATGTTTTACATGGCAGTAAGTACAATATTATTTCGATGAAAAGCAGATGTAACAAAAAAAGTCACTTCATAACATCTCATTGGATTAGCATGTACTTGCTGCCCCTGTACAATGTCAATGAACGAAGAAATGATTTTCCATAAAATAAAAACGATCTTATATTTTTTGACTTTTAAATGGTTAATGAGAAATTTTACTTAGAAAAATTTTTAAAAAATGGCTTTAGTTGCTGGCAAATAAAATGGTTAAAAAAATTGGAGCGAAACAATATGGCAATTAATTATAACATTTTTATTGTTTGCTGACAAAAACCAAACTTATAAATTTAAAAACCTATTTTTTAATACAGTACCGTATCATATTTAAGTATAATATTGGGTTTCCTTTAAAATTAATAGCAAGATCTTGTCACACAATATTAGCTAAGTCAATTTCTGTATTACTGCATATATTGTATAAAAAGTTATAAATCAATAAATCATTTTAGAACAAAGGCGACTAACCATGTCCCCTTTGATCAATTTTCAGCTCTATTTAATTTATACTTTTCTATTTTATTGAGTATTCTTATACTGTAACGTTTTGATGTTTTATCAAATAGTCAATCTTTATATATCATATTTTATTCGATATTCAATATGCTAGTCACTGTTACTAAATTCAAGTATTCTACTGATAAACCGTTTAATATGCACTGCCATGCACGACCGCTTACCAGTGCTTATTAACCGACCATACCAACCGCAGGTGAGTGTAATAAATAAGACAGATATACTAGAATTATTATTATTATACTATATAAGTGTAGTGTCCGTATACAAATTCACGTATCTTACGAAGTTTTAGAGTAGCAACCCTACAAGCAAATGAACAGGTATAAAGTCAAATGAGCAAGTTCCTTAATAATGCAGTGAATAAACAATTATTATAAATTGCAGTAATTCAATAATCCTTTGTACAGTATTAATATCTTATATTGAACTAATCTATCTTAACTTTTTTATAAGTTACGGCACTTTTAGTAATGCAGTTAAAACTTTTAATAATGCACAAATGGCAAATACAGTATAGTAGCTTTACTATAATGTTGATAAAATGTGTTTAAACTTTCAATGAATGCATAATTAATAACCGTAATTTGTACTGACGATATTGTTATTCAGGATGCTCAGTAACATTTTGGTAACCAACATTCAAATTTAATTAAAAATTCTACTGTACACAGTATAAATAATGATCTACATTATGTATGAATAAACTTCCAATTGGCGTATATTTCATCAAACTGACTAAGTTACAACAATTATTTTCTTATACAATATGTTCATCTATTTAGTTGGTGTAATCACAACGTATTGTTAATTAATTTAGTTGTAATGAATACAGTACATTTGTTCACTAATTGAAAATCGATGTTGTAGGCAAACCCTTTTTCAGTGATCTTAATTAATTTTAACCATGAATTATATATCATATTAAAAAATAGGATGAATGTTTTTTTTGGGGATAAAAAAAAAGATTTTGTGAACGTGAATGTTTTCACAACTTGTACAACTGAAATAACTGAGCATCAAAAAAACGCCGGTTAACCTGTGACATCGACCCACATTCACTTTATAATAATAATTATACGATGTGTCAACAGTTCAATAGAAATTGTATTTAACTTACAGCTTCGAGTACATGAAGCATTAAGACCTTTTGATTTGCATACATTTAGTACTTGTACGTATAGTCGAAATTTGTCAAACCAAACAAAAGAATACAAGTATCTAGTTGTTCTCTTGAGAGGATTTTTTCGTTAAAAAATGTAGTTTTTATAAATAATTTCATCATTAATCATCATCAACACTGACAATTGATATTATCAATTCTCTGAACTAATGTACCCTGTGTATTAAGATGAATTTACACTGGTTAGTTGGATAATTACGATTCATCAACATGTTTATCGATAACGAATAATGATGCGAGTCTTTTTTTTTTACAAAATGTTTGATTGCATGTTCATTATCGATGACACAACCTAGCTAATTACATGTAAAATTTGTAACAAAGATTACTAACACTTTTAAAAGGAGGCTTAAGAGATTTTAAAATACAGTATTAAAAAAAACTGACCTTGGGTAGACTATTTGGCATTAATTCCTGGGTGGCAATGTGGCAAGCAGGGCCTTTAAGATATTTCGAAGCCTTAAAGAAATCTTTCCTCAACCAGACCGTAAAATAGTTGCAAAAAAATTAATCCAAAAACATCATTTGAAAGTGCGTGACCCCTCTGAACGCCGGGTATCAATTTGAAGCCCAGAAAATTGGCGGCTGATGGCAATGATTTGTTAACGAAACTGTTTTCAGTAAGTCGCCGTCTTTTGTGGTCAGAGGCCAAAGGTTATAACAAGGCCGTACACATGTTATGTATATCTCTAGTTAACTGAGAGATTGCATGTTATTGAAAATTGACTATGACATTATCAATGAAGGACGGCCACTTAATTAATTTATGATTACAAAAAGTGAGTTATATATGCCTACACTAATTGTGTTAGGTCATAGAAGATGGTTTTGGTTTAGTCAATTTGGCGACAGAGGTCCATGCCACCGTCTGCACCGATGATAGTAATCTAATCACTTTATATTTATTATGTATCAATGGTATATGTATACAGTACTCTTAATTAGTGCAGCTAAGCTTAAACTTCTAATTTGACAAATCTGAACACGGTACACAATACCCAGTACAGTACTTACAAATTTACAATCCGCCATACTTTATATTAAATTTCCATGCCGTACGCGCAGTTTAGGACACCTGGCACCATAGAGTCACAACTTTAAATCCAGAAAAGAACACTGCACATATTAAAAATAACTAGTTACAACACTAACTTCGATGATGATAAAGACAGGTAAAAACTCCATCCTCACACGATTATTGATCTTACGGTCCGAAATTATCCCAACACAAAGATGACGTAACGTTCGAAAAACAGGGCTGCCAAAAAAAATGTAAATAATAGCTAAGTAGCGAACTTAGGAACTTTTGTTATGTAACAATAGTTACTATAATTTTATCATCAATATTCATAACTTAAAAATTCATAAACCATAATAATGATTACGATTTTACCAATTTAAAGCTATTTAACAATAAAATGTAATAATATTATAAGCGCCTAATTAAAAATAAATTGATATTAAGAGAATCTCGAATTTGATTGATAAATTATATACCGTACATGTTATTAACTTATGTATGGGAAATTAAATGGGGCTTTGAGCCTGTCAGGCCATTCAGTAATATTTTATCACATGTTACTGTACTAACTTATACAGTACATAAACTTAGTTATAAGATTTTAAACATTTTTTTGAAATAAGCTTACAAGTTCTAAAAAGAAAAATAATCCCACCAGTTGGCAGTAGCCGCTACACAGCAGTTGATGCTGGGATAAACAGAAAATGAGATCAAGGACTTCAAACTTTTGGGTCTTGGATGGTACACGTGACACGTTGTAATCATGGCTTCATTTTTAAGTAAATATAATAAAATATTATTTAAAAGTTATTCAATAATTAATCAAATGATGCAGTCAAATGTTATATGGTAAGTACTAAACATGAGTTATTTACATACCGTAACTTCACTTTCTTAAATAGTTATAGTATGTAGTACTGTATATCCTAACATTTTACTAATTTTAGTAAGGTATTTATAATTTGGCTTATTGAAGATAAAAACAGTAATAAATTTAGATAAGATGAAACTAGAAACTCCAATGTTATCGTTATCATTATGACGTGAAGATGTTATTACATCAACAAGTATTAATGCGGTTTATTTACTGTATTTAGCCGTAGTGTAGCTAGTCCTACTAATTGGAATCGGATGGCATCAACTGTAAATAGTACTGGTAGAGATTTGCGTATTCCAATACCTGTCGGAGAAATATCAGCGTTGGAATGGGGCCCAGCTGACGGTATACCAGTTTTAGCACTTCATGGATGGCAGGACAATGCAATGTCATTTCAGCCTTTGATACCACATCTACCTAATAACTTGCACATAGTTGCTATTGACTTTCCTGGTCATGGTTTATCTCCTCATTATGGAGCTGGTGCCATGTACACTCATTTCAGCTACCTTAATAATGTATTTCAAATAGCTAAGACATTGGGATGGAACAAATTCAATATCATCGCTCACAGTTTGGGTGCGATGATTGGCATACAATTTGCAGCTTATTATCCTCAACGTCTTGACCGATTGGTTACACTTGATACCTTGTATCCTCAAGTTCAAGCTACTTTAACTTTTGGAGCTGACAGCTTGCCAACAATTATGAAAATGTACACGGAATTGGAAATGAAAAGAAAGGCTCCTCCTACCGAAGTGACATGGGATGAGGCAGTCAAAAGTTTTTCGAAAGACAGACCAATTTCTCAGGAAAATATTCTTACTTTAATTCAGCGTAGTGTTCGGCCAGCGCCTACTCCAGGTAAATGGGTTTTTACCAGAGATCCCCGAATACGTATACTTAACATCCCGAAAGTTGAGTATACTGAACCAACAACTGTGATGAAGATGCTGGAAAAATATCCGGGAGTCTGGTTGGCTATAATGTCAAAAGCAAATGAAGTAACTCCTAAGAAGTTGGAGAGAGAAAAACTAATGAAGGAACAGTATAGTAAAACAATGAAATTGTTTCAAGTTGAACGATTGAATGGGTCGCACTTTGTTCATTTGGACAATCCAGAAACGGTTGGAAAACTAATAAGCAACATTTTCAAAGACGTTAACTCCAAGTTATAACATATATATATAAAAACAATATATTTTCGCCTAAAAATTGTAAAATACTGTATTATATAGGGCCTGAAATAAGATTTTCATCGACAATTATTTCATCAATAACTTGTATTAAATAAGTTGATAATCAAAGGTTAGTGATATAAATTAATGTAAATGCACGCGATTGAATACACGCATTATTCAATTGTCAGCCGAATTTCTAAGAATAAAGTGGATTTTCGTAATTGTTTAAAAATAATTATGGCTCACGCAATATATTTTGTACTACTGAAGTAAAAAACAGATTTTGAAAATCAGAATGAATTTAATATTGTAATATACGGTTGTAAACGGCTACTGTAAATGTTTTTATGCTTGGCATCCAGGACAAATATGTAATGTATCATGAATAAACATATCACAGTCAAAGCAATATAACCAACTGCATTTCGGACATTTGTACAACTACAGTAAAACATGATCTTACTTTTGGTAAATTGTTGATTATCTGATAACTGTACTTACGGTTTGGTCCACATTTTCTTTTTGGCACCCTTGGCAAACCCTACGCGATAATATTGCGTTTATTATATCATAATAAATTTATTTTGGGAAGGAAGAGTGTAGTTAATTAAAATTTACCTCTGCGAGTCATTGTTTGTGATAGTTTCTTTAGGAACTTCAATGAAACCTGGTAAGCGGAAGAAATAATGATATGAACGAGCTAAATGTGGAGCCGAAACTAGCGTCAAACCTAAGGGAAAGTTGTATTAAAAACTTACTTTTAAGAAACACAAACGATTTGTAGTACTTACCACATGCTTTGCATTCGACTGGCAAGTCGCAATATTTTCCCTGACACTGAGGACAATAATAACCTTTAGCTGAAACTGGAGTATCTTTATTATCCAAATGACTAGCGTAAATGAACATTTTAAACATTAGCTCAAAAAGTTTAATAAGTAAAATAAAACTATTTTAGCCAACCACATGCACAGTGAAGGTTTTCCCTCAGATCCATTATTTTCACAACGATGAGGAAATCCTATATTAATATAAATGCTGGAGTAAAATCGAACTCACTTTAAAGAAGAAAAACTATACCCATTCGAATTAACGATGAAGCAGCGACCATCTGAAATTCAATTTATTATTGAAATAATGTAAAATATTTCGTTGACAAAGATTAACTTACACTTGATGGAGGTGGTGTAACGTGTTCCGTTAATAAATCTTTAAAATGAGAATCATCTAAAATTACACCATAGTTTCCTAAAAGAAATTCATTATATATATTATTACAAATTTATAATCGTATATCTTTATTAGAGTTACCTCCAGTTTTTTGACATATTTCTTTACAGACGTGTAATTCAGCCGCCAAACCGATGATTGAACAGCTTATGTTATTAGATTTTAACATCTAAAATAAAGCAAAATAAGTTGCAATTCATATCATAACCATTAAAAACTTACTTTTAAAACTGAATAAATATTTACAGGATCACAAGTTGTTAAACCACCTAATATGACGAGTATTTCTCTGCTTGTGTGCGATGGCATATTTCTATGTAAAGCAAAAAACATAAACATTAAGTTATATTTGTTCAAAATAAAAGATTAATTACCTAAGTGTTGATGCCGCTAATTCTAGTGAATTAACTAATGAAGGTTCACCACAACAGGATTTATCAAGAGCAACTTTTAAAGCCTCAGAAAAGTTTTTGGGGTTTCCTAAATAAATTGCACAACATTTGTGAATAAATGTTTGATATTTATATCCACTTTATTTGGTCTACATTAACATTTCTAAACAATAGTTCAACACAATAACAATTTACCTCCTAATTCACACACTTTTTCGGCTCTTTTATTTTGTGTTACTATTAATCCCATTTGACTGATGGGATTTTGATCAAAGAAATCATCCACGAAGTGCTCCAGTAACTAAACAACATTTGTATAATTAGTCATCAAATATAAGTAATATATATTAGCACTTACTTTAACAGAACATATCTGCCGGTTAGGTTTTAAATCCAAATCTAACATTGATTCTGACAAGTCCAATACCACATAAAGGTGTCTCATCTGTCATGAAACAACCCATTAGGAAATAAGTACTGTATTATCAAAATAAACTACTGCACTAAAGTAAACATGACATTACCACACCAAGTCGAATCACAGCATGCTTTTCAAGCATCTTCTTTCTTTTTTGTTTTTTAATAAGCTCCTCCAAATTCTTGTCAAGAAATCCTTCATCATCTTCTCGAATGGCCTCCCTGGCAAATTCATGGTTAAAACATAAAACAACTGACAATTTTTGTTCATTAAAACGCAGTATTATGATACCATGTTTTTTCATAACCCTCTTCCCATCGATATTCTTTCTTGTCATCTTCCATTTTTAAGGTTACACAGTCCTTTCTAACAAAATGTAGTTATTATATTAATTTGAATACGACCACTTTAACCACAAACAACTACGTTAGTAAACAGAGACAGAGACCATAGAGATAGATACAGTAGTAAATCCACAAAGTATACAATCAAGTCGGACAATCAAGTCAACACGTCAGATTGAGACGATACAACTGATCACAGCGTCATACCCCATACACACCATTATTGACAAACTGACAGCAAATCGTATTTTTATTTACTCTCATTGTTTTATTTTATAATTTCAGACATTTATTTCGCCTTTTAAAAACAAATATTACTTTTAAAATAATTAATTTGATTGCATTAGTTATGAAAGTACGGTTCTGCACATTTAATCAATATACCACTACTGATTAAGTTCTAAATTTGCATTTATTGCCATCTAGTGATACATTTTTGTACTATTGAATTTAATAAACTACCGGTAGTTTACAGCTTAATAATATTAAGCATCATTTTATGATTTATTATATTAAAAAAGGTAAAACTAAGTGATAATGCATCACTTCAATATTATTCTTTTTAATTTAAAAACATCACAATCATTAAACTGTTAGAATTAAACTTTGTACCGGTGTTGATTTACTAAATCATTTAACAAGCAAGATTTCTTAAAAGGATTTGCCAAAGGATTTATCGAGATAGAGCTGTCATGGTGGATGCGAATGGCAACAGGCGTATGGAGAAACGGTCTGGATAACAAATATGAAGCTCATCAAATGGCGGAATTTAACAAAAGTTTGACATCAATGGACTGGTTATCTTGCATTAATTCGCAAAACCATGATGATAACGATGATATTAATATGAAAATAAATTCGGCGAAGGCGGGACGTAATGGAGGTGCAATCAACCATCATCACAATCATCATCTTAATCATCACCATCAGACAAACTCTCAAACCAACACTGCGAAACCATGCTCACCTGATGGCAAACCGCCCTATAGTTATGCAACACTCATCAATTTTGCTATAAGCAGTTCTCCGAAAGGCAAAATGACTCTTAGTGAGATTTACTTGTGGATAATGGACAACTTTCCTTACTACAGAGATGCAGGGACAGGGTGGAAAGTAAGATTCATTCTTCTAATTATTTAAATAAGTAACATTATATTTTTTTAAAAAATATTGACAAGTAAATAATTATTAATAACATACTTTTCTTAAACTTTGTTGTAATTATGATTATTTCGCTAGAACTCCATTCGTCACAATCTCTCGCTCAATAAATGCTTTCTAAAGGTCCCTAGAAGCAAAGACGACCCTGGAAAGGTTTTATCAGATTAATTAAAATGCATTTTTGGAAAATCATTACATTCAACACTATTTGCAGGGCTCGTATTGGGCTATTGATCCGCATCCAAATGACAGCTCAGCAATTAAAAAGAAGAAATTTAAAAAATTTGAAAGGGTACAGTGTACTTTACTCAATTCTTTCATTAACTTTGTTTGACATCTTACATAAGTTTTAGAAACGTACATCCGTTTTTGTTTGCATCTTTTTGATTAGTTTGACATTTGACAGTTGTTTATATAAATAATCAATGTTTGCAATTATGCTAACCTATAGCCTCCACTGCCTTACAACGATAATTATGGTGCATCACCAACGGATAGCTCAGAATCGACCATTTTTAATAGGCAAACGCCAAGTACTACAAGCACTTCGCGAAGCCTTGTTAAAATACAAGTACAGTATTGTTTGACATTTGATAGTTAATTGGTGAATCGATATAATATTAATTTTGTCATTCAGAATGATGAAAAGAAAAGCATGGAACAATCATGCGACCCCACAAATGATCTCTATTCTCCTACTGAAATTCAAGGCAAATATATATATTATAAGTAAATCCTGACTATATAATATTTCAAAGCTAAGGTCAGAAAATTCAAAATCAACTTTTTTATTTAAAAAAAAATTTCTATTAAAAAAAACAAATGCATGCTTTTCCGAAATTTTATGCTACAGTTAAAAGTTTTACATAAGAGTTAATAAGAAAAGGTAATCTTTTAGCTTTGTGATAATATTCAAATAAATTACTGTATCGTTGTGTTTAATACTTCTAAATTGTAACATTGTAGGTTTTATTGAGTGTATGAAAGAAACAAATTTTCCTTCTGAACAGTTGGCTGAATTAGCCACATCCCTTAGCCACTATTTAACTCAAGGAAGTCCAACTCCACCCCTAGGTGCATCGCCTTGCCAATTTAATACCGAAAATAATACAAGTAAACACGAATTCGTAATTTTAAGTATAATAATTCAGAATATCATTAATGTAATTATTTCTTGTTTAATTCAGCCCAATTTCAACCAGATACGTCCTACGCTTTTAATGACCCTGTTGGTCATCCAGATTATGGCTCAATGGGATCATCAAACAGAGGGTTTGACGTGCCAGTCAAACTTGAAAATGGTGATATTTCGTACAAAAACGTTACTGCAGTTCCTAATAAAACTCATCAAAGACTTGCTAGTGTAAGTTTACTCATAAGATCACTGACGTGCAGTTTTTAATCGAATCAAATGAAACGAGACTAAACGCTTTGTTATGCTAAACCAAGCACACTTCCTAATTGTTACTTTTACACTAATTAGTAATGCTAAATCTAAAATACACGGAGTCTAACGAAAATAAATATTTTTTTATAAAATATAAAGGATTATATCACATACTCAATGGTAATATTTCTGACACCATCAATTTTCGGATTTAACTTTGAAATCTAATGCTTAATTTTATAGATCAATTAAAAGACAAATCCACGTAAATGTTTAAATGAGATTTTTTGGAAGTTATTAACTGCACGTCACAGTGTTGTAAGTTTATAAATACAGGAGAAAGCTCTCAATTTTTTTATACTTATTATAGTGTGAAATGTTAGTTAACTCGTATGTTGGAAGTTCGTCCGTTTCTCCAGGTTGTTCTCAACCTCAGCCTATGTTACATTACGCAGCGGAAGAAGATTACATCCCAGACGATTTTAATTGGGATAAACTGCTATGAAGTTACACTTTTTAAATTGATGGTTTTTCTTTTTTGGATTCTTACTGAAATGGGAAGGAAAAGCAATTTTTTTTATCAGCTTTTACTTTGATATGTTGCTTTGAAAACCAGTGTGTGTAGATCTACAACGTCTTTCTCAGAAGATCACCGGTGCACTAGAAACATTGTGGATGAGAATTATTAAACATTATACAGCTTAATAACTCGGGGGATAAAAAAACGGAAAAATGTTAGTTTTATAACAATTCGGAGAACCACAATCAATTTTTTTCTTAAAGAAAATCTTTTAAAATTGTTTGTATGAGAAACAAATTTAACATGCATAATGTACAGGACAATACAGGCCCCAACTGTATTATTCCATACACTTTTAAAGTGGAAAACAAAATTAAGTGCAGTTTAGATTAAATATCTGGAATGTACAAGTGTGAAAATTAATCGTGCTTGTAAGTTCTGCCTTTTAAAGGCGATTAAGCACACAAAAATCTTCATAATATGCTCAATTTATTAGTTTGTTCTCACCAAAATTAGCTGTATTTTATCACGCTAGTGTGTTTTTTTAAACACATGACTACAGTATTACCATTATTTCCCAACTCTATACCGGTTATAATTCTGGAGTTATTGGAGCCTATAATAAAGCAAATAATTCTCAGACACACTATATAAATTCTTCAAAAGACTCGTATGGTGCATTTTCAAAGTTATACGCGCTCAACTGTTCAAATTCTCAACCATCTTTTTTGTATGTTGTGTGTATGCCAAAATGCGCCAGTCTGATATAGCAGATGAACCAAAGTGTGACTGATTGTTTCCGGTTTCTTTTTTTATTTTAAAAACCCAAAACTTGTCCAGCAATTTTTTCCTCTTAAAAATATTGTTTGGTCAACAATTCTTAATCAGTTCTAGTCAGGGACATTTTCATTGCTTTATGAGAATATTTAATCAAGTTTTTTTTTAATTAATACTAAGTGTAATACAATGATGTAACGGTGTTTGTTTCATATCATTATGTTTTATACGCAATTTTTTTGGTGGCTCATTTATGTTTTTATATATGAGTTTTTTTATGTACGTGCTAAACTTTTTTTATATTATTTTTTAAATTCAGCGGGTTTGATATTTTGTTAGTTGTGCGGAATACAGGATATTCATACTCAAGGTAAAAGGAACGAGGTGGTAATCATGTTCCAGAATTGTTTACTGTTGTTAATTTGGTTGTTGTCTCTGTTTTGCTCGAAATGAGCATTTTGTATTTGAATATTTCACGAAGTTTACTGGCTGCTGCATTTTGCAATATTTTATCAAGTTTTGTGATATATTGTAACCATTTTTTTTTTAATTTATGTAAATAGACGTCTCATTTTAACGTTACATCGTTACTCCTGCGGCATTACAGTTTCAATGTGTTATTTTCCTTTTTTCTTTAGCTGTTTGTATAAATATATTTTGTGCTATTTGCGCAATCGCTAACTTAAAGCTTTTTTTTCTCGGTCATTTATTTTGGATCGACTTAAAATAAACATTGCTTTTATTATTTAAAAACTTCACACAAGCAACGTAAACAAATTGAATTTACAAGTAAACAAGTGCTTAAAAAAACATCCTAAACCTTAAAAACAACTAATTAAGCAATTTCAGTACATCATAAACGCATACGCCAATTGCTTTGAATATCAACTCTTAAATTTCATTTCTTTTTTGTGGTGGGGATAGCGCGAACGCAGTCCCCTGTAAAAAATTGTGCGCCCGAGTTACCCCAATTTGGGGCAATCGCGGCAGTCAGCACCCTCGGAGTGCAATGAGGAGCCTCATACCGAGCGATCCGCCTTCGTGATCACGGATACGCCTGCGCCAGGTAAGTATGCTTTAGCTTCTGTGAGCATGAAAGGTCCCACAACCGTACTTTCAACATGTATGCCGTTTAATTGCCTACTTAAAATGAATTTACAACTTATATAAATATATGATCATAAGAATATTTTTGCTATTCATAAATATACTTATTTTACATTTTAAACAATAAAGTTTATATTAATTGTTACCAGCTATATTTATGAAAATATTGATTTTGAATTCAATTTGCCTGAATATCGTGAAGGCCCAACTAAAAAAATAAATCCACTTCTACAGTGGCACCATCTCTTATTAAGAAAACGACTTAAAAAATCAAAAATCCAGCGCTGGATGTTGAGGCTTGTAATAATGTACAATGCAATCCAAAAACAAAATTCATAACATTACGTAAACATCCAAGTTTTACATTACTTTATGTAAACATACAAGTTTTTTCTATTAAAAATGCATAGAAAAATATAAAATGCAATGTCTAAATCAACAATTAAACATTAAAATGTTATACATCAAGTTTTCTCATAAATAAATATATAAATTAAAACGAAATATTAGATACGGTAGTCCATCTATAATATTAGGGTTATGTTAACTGCAACAATTCTTTTAACTACGGTACACGATTTGCAACTGTATAATATTAATTTAAACACTCTTAAGTTTAAAGTTGCCCAGTAATGCTTTAGTGCAAGCAGTTGGAGTACTGGTGTTTGTTTGAACATGGTCCAACCTACATGAATTTTATTTGAAATCCACAACAACTTTCTTGAAGTTGCAGTCTTTCCATTTTAAAATGTTTTCATAAGCTAAATTTTACATTAAGTTGTAAAGCGCTTTATGTCCACACAGCGCGCTCTGTACTTCAATTGGCTTATATAACTTAACTTTCAAAGTGAAATTGCTGATTTAGTACATTACTGTGTAATCGTATATTTTTCCATTATAAAATGGATCTTAATTTGCACTATAAACTTCAATTATTCCAATTCCGATTTTTTTAAAAACAAATTGTGAGGATTTATTTTACAATAAGTCACCGATAGACTGCTTTATACTGTATACACAGTAGGTGCATTAAATCATAACAAACTATTTATTATACACTGGTTCTACACTTTTCTATAGGTACATGTACAGCATATACTGTAGAATTGTCATCATAATATAAAAAAGTTTCTTCGAAGAAATAATTTCGTTGTAAAAATTCGGTTTACTTTTGATTCACATGAAAGCGCAATTCATTTAATTTAAACGATAATTTGCATTTAGTTATTCATAAGTTTTTCTTTAATGTAAAAACTAAAAAAGATTATGCAATGGAAATACTCTTCGGATTTCCAGGATTTAGTAAAAATTCGATGTAAATATCACACACTTTCAACTTATCTAAAAACTTAAATTCAATTATTTTAATAAGCTTAAAAATATTGATATTTACTGGCATAGTAAATCTATTTTATTTTCTAAAACGTGCAAAAGAATGTATACTACTTTAATCCGATTCCTACAAATCAATAGTGTAAATGATTTTTTAGGTTAAATTTTATGCTGAAAGCGTTTGAATTCCGAGTGTTTTACGACGGTTTGCGTTGTTTAAAAAAGTCTTGCAGATACAAACTGTACTGATATACAGTAGGTATAAAAATAATGTAATTGAGATACGAATATTTATGATAAAACATAGTAACATAGCTATTTATACTACATGCCAGTGCCTCGTCAACATTTAACATTTTTCGATCCACGTCCATTTCGATTTCACCCGCATCAATCTTACTGTGAAACACTACATGTGCATAATATCATACAGTATGCTACTTCAGTGCATGTACACAGCAATTTGCATGAAATTGAAGTTGGAAAAAAACATATGCGAAAATGGGTTGAAACATTTTTGCGGAAATTTTGACATACATGATATCACTAGAGGATACGATGGTCATCCCACAAGCAAACTTCAATATTAAAAAGATGCTTCTCAAGATAACCCCTTAGGATTTACCGAAAAGACGAGTATTTTACCTACAAACATACATTTCCATAGAACCAAATCGTATAACCAACATCAAATGACGTCAATGATACAAGGATGTCTGTAAATTCAAGTATTCAAAGTCAAAGTTGGTTTTCGATTAAAGTGAAACATGCGACTACTTTTAGCTGAAAGTCTATCATGTTAAGGGCAGGTTATATGTATATTTAACCTGGAGCTGAGCTGTTAACATCGACAATATTTGAAAAAGCTCATCAATCAGAGAATGATATACAGTATAATATACAAAACACGATGTTTACTTACAAAAAAAAAAAAAATTGGTAAATATTTTTCGTATCAAAATATTCGAGAATTTTCTAAACTTAGGCTATGTACAGTACATCTACAAGTATGCACATTTTAAATTAATGTAAACAATTAAAAAGCATAAAAGCTAGACATCGGTTGAGTTTTACGAGTCTAAAATGTTTTTTTTTAAAAAAAATACAGAAAGTTTTCCATTAAATAACGAAACATTACGTACTATTGCAAACATTATACCGCTAGATAAATAACTGTCGTAAAACAACAAATATATTCCTAAGTAATTAAAAATGTTGTAATTATTTATAGCACTGCTATAATAATATTCTAAATACTGTTTGCTTCGAAGGTTACAAATAACCTGTTATATAACCCACACAAAAAAATTAATGAAGCTACTCGCCTTTATAATTTTAATTTACCGCCAACTTTAAATGATGCTCAAAAATTGCTACACAAATAATAGTTTATTTTAAAAAAATCACCAGACGACATTCTAAAGAGATTTTTTAAGTAATGGATTTGCTGAAACCTATCAAATTCCATGCTATGCAAATGCCATTGATAGAGCCTAGTTTTTCTTTTTGTTTTCCATTCAATTTTAATGAAACGTGAGTATACCATAAAAACTATATAATTACGGCAATGCATGTTAATTATATTAGTTTTTTATGAAATCTAATTAATTTTCCATTTCAACGTAATTTTTTTAGTTTTAATTTTCACACACATTATACTCTGTTTAAATCTCATAAGCTTCTATTTCTATACAAATTCTAACAAAATTGACTCTTTTAATTTATCAAAAGATTGATAAAGATAAAAGAATACTTAACAACTCTAATATATTAATAAATTTACATATAAAATAATAGGTCGATGACAAACTGATTACAATAAGAAAACTACATAATATAAAAAAGTATTTCTATTTGAATATTTATTAAAAATTAACAAACATAATTATACAGCTAAAAAAGAGCAAAGTCATGCAGTTTCTAATAAAATAAACTACAAGTCATGAAATAATTGCAAACAGCAGCATGTTGCTATTAGAAACAAATTGAAGTACTGTATATTTAGGAGCAACTCCAAATCTAATTGCATAAAATAGCAATCGGACTCGAAATGATACAAGTCTCGGTATAACGAAAAGTGTCAGTGAACGTTTAAGATAGAAGAAATGAACAATAAATAGTAAATACTCAACAAATCAAACATCGTATTGTTTATAACCTAATTCAATTTATTAGTCCATATATTTGATATGTCTAAGCAAAACTAATGTGGGTAGATAAAAGGCCAATCACTCAAACGCACTGACAATGCAAACTATAAATATAATTTAATAAGAAAAATTTAATTAAACACTATAGCTTTCATCAATATCTACTCTACTATTTATCTAAAAACGTAACCTAAGTTACAATAAATCATGATTTTAATTTTAAATAATTAATGTTAATTAGTTTCAGATAGCATGGCATTCCATTTACATTAAGTTTGTATGTAAAACTATTATAAGATAATTTATTTCTAACTTTGATATAATTTTATTAAAATATTAACTATCATCATTTTAAAATAACGTTATTAACCAGCAAACAATAAATTACTACAAATTAAATTTTTTAAATAATAATATACAGTTTGTGATAATAATTTACACTGAATGCTTATTTTTCAATTAAATATTTTTGTTGTTTTTTGTGTTAAACTTGATACGATAAGTTCTGCCTTACAGATTTATCAATATCATTTTTATCAAGTTTTTTTTTCTATTGTTAACATGACAACAAGTAAGTTCGTGATGAGTGATGCTGGCCATAAATATTAAATTAAACCGGATATGGTTTATGTTGCATTTGCTAATCGACTTTTTTCTTTCTCTTGTCATCATTAATAAACCGCTGCCAAACTTATAAGTTAGACGCACAAAAAATATCTCAATACTCAACCGTAAACATACACTACAGAAGTAAAAAAAAATCACTTGAGAAAAAAATAAATGGTCAACTACCAATCTCACATAAATATAATAAAAAATATAGCCATTAAAGTGCCAAAACGACCGCAAAGTTGAAAACTGAAGTATTAATTTCCGACTTAGATGACGGCGTAGGCGTGGCCAACATTCACCATGTCGATATAGGGTCAAAGTAGCAAATAAGCTTCTCCTTAAAATAGGATTTATAAATCTAAGAGTGCGTTGAGAAAAAAAATAAACGCTAACATATTACACACTTAAACACGTATGCCCTATGAAATTGATCAACCCACTGTCTATTTATCAATTCAGTGAGTGTATAACAGACAAATTATTTTCAGCCATGAAGAAAAATCTCTATTTCTAACACAAAAAAAACCCCACAAACAATTAAATAAACTACTGTACATGAAATTAAAATTACGGTAATTATTTCATTCTCACCAAAAAGTTAAATGAAACTGGCGTGAGAAATTAAGTTTTATTTAATATCACTAAATGTTTCAGACAAAGTTTTGCATTTTTACAAATAGACTATTTCGGTTGCATATACGAGTTTTAATTTATAACTACTAGTACTTTAATTTACAATAAAGTTTGAATTTTGCAAGCACGATGCATGCCTTTAAAAAGTTTTAATGAAATATTTACACGAAAAGTATAATGCAATATACCTGAAATCATGACATTCAAGACTAATGGTAACTCAATACTGGATACTACAAGTTCCTAAATTTAGAATACTTGACTTTTTTTCTAAAAACCAAATGAGAAAATATAACCCAATTTAATTATTTTTTTAATTTTTGAACTGAACTTTTGAAATGCCATTTTTAAATTACAGTATGTGCATGAAAGGGTATACTTTACATTTAATTTTGATTAAAAATAAATGACCAGTTTATCTTGAAAATCGAGAAATTGCATTCAGTGTTGGTATATGAAGAAAAAAAAACCCCATATCTTTTTTTTAGTGCGATCAAAAGCCATGATAACACACCCAATCAACCCACGTAAATGGACCTAAATGATCAAACATGGTCATACCGAAACGAACTTAATATCCTGGAAGTTTCCCAATAAATAAAACCTTTTCAAATGAAAATATTACTACGGATCTTGACCTGAATTAATCTTGAAATTGATCAGCTGCCACTCAAATGACGTCATCAATAATTAACACTGGTATCGACATACAGTGCATACTGTAGGAGTAGTGGAGAATCTGCAGACCTAATAGATAATTGAGTAAAACAACTACATCCTTCTAACACGCAGTACACTAAATTAACTTGTAATATTGTTTAACACTCATAAACAAGATGATTGACAGCGTTATAAACCAATCATGTCATCGGCTAATGCTGGTAGTTAGCTAATGGCTACATTATAATCCAGTGCATGTGTGGCTGTTTATTCCTATGGAGAACTTGACTGTTTCAACTATAATTTGTTTGTCAAGCTACAGCGAGAGCTTGAAAAACAGATAATCAACAACACAGCAATAATTAAATCTATACAAACCAGAAAAGCTGGCCAAATGCCACAATAAAAAAGTAGCACCAAAGCAGATAAACAAGACTGAATGACCAAACAAGCAAAGTAGAAAAACAACCAATTACCAAGTTAGTGAATACGATATAATACAATAATTAATAACACCAAAGTAAAAAAATGACCTTTACTGATCAGTAGTTCTTGTTTGTAATAACAATGCTGCAGATAAGTTATGTCAGCTATTAAAATATTAATCGATAAAAAGTCAATAAATAAGTTTGAAAATTACGTGACTAATCGTAAAATATTGTTAAAAAATATAAAGCAATATTCATGTGATTAACATGTTAAAAATACTTTTTTATTATGTAATAAAATTAGTTTGATTTCGTAATCTTTATCTACGTGAAATAAAATTTTCAAAATTAATTTAAAAAAGTGTCGTTACCATATGCTATTGATATTGGTTACACACATCATCAAGGCATCTGACCTAAATTTATTTTTCTCCCATGCGAAATTTCAAGATAATGTCAAATACAAAAGTCGATAATGTGAACTATTATGCCATATGAGATTACTGTATTCCTCATAAAAAACATTGACATTTAAATACAGTGTATGAGTTTATGCTGTATATTGTACCGGTACATATTTTTGCATACTTGAGAAAAATACCTCTTAAATTAACAACAACAAAAAAAAAACCGCTCACAAGCTATACTATACATTATGAAAATTCTTATACAACAAATCTACAGTACATAGTAAAACAATAAAAATAAACATTAAATTAATGGTTTTGCGCCTAACTACTTGTATACTACTCTAATGATATTATCCTTTCTAAAAATAAAAAAAGACATGTACTAATTCACAAAAAAATGTCTATTTTCTAAATTAATACCGCAAGCAAAAATTCTTACACTGACCTACTTTCGACTCAATATTGTAATATCAAACCCCAATTTAATCTTTAAAAAATATTGCGCAGAATACGAATAACAGGAATCAACATCTAATCAAAGAAAAAATGATGAACAAAAGAAAACATTACGTGCAGTACGTGTATTTTAAAGACATAAGTACAAATTTTATAGGGCTTAAAATGGGTCACGAGCTATGTTTTAATCCCATGGAAAAAGCTACAACAGTTAAAATATAGCAACTTAATTCCCAAATTCTAAAACCAACTTACCCAAAGCTGAAAAAATAATCAGTACACCAGACAATTAAAAATATGATTAGTTATTGTGTCAGATTGATAACTTGGTTATTAAGTAATAAGTCTGTCTTTTGTTATCTTAATGACTTAGTATACTCCTATAAATATTTATATGATAGTAAGTTAAGTGTAGGAGTAAAAGTGTGCGCAGAAAGCCATTACTGGCACAACTTAGCCTCGGTATTTCTTTACAAAGCTCATTAGTAGTTTGCTTCATTAAAGTATAACTTTTCAATTTCTATATAATAGTTTTAAACAAGTACAGAACTATGATGCGTTAAACTGTCTTAAAATACAGTATATAGAAACATTACAAGTAAATTTGATTTCGGTGTAAAACTGAAAAAATTATTTGAAGCGGAAGTAGTAAAATTGGATTTGTAAAACACAGCTGGTGAATTGGAAATGATAAGAATTGACTGTAGTTCAAATTGAAGACTATTTTAGATACTGATAGGTTTTAAAATTGATTGAATGTTGTACGCAATCAGTTAATACTATCTCAAGAATGACTGTACTAATTTGCCAATTACTAACATATACTAATCATTTTTAATTGACTAATTATAATTTAAATAAAAACATGAATAAGTCAATAATTTCTCTCAAATACACACTTTGACAAAATTAAAAAATATATTTTTCAATATAACTGACCATTTATCTAATATTATCAATGGCTGACATCACCATTTATTGTTATGTAATATTAAGTCCAGTTGTTGTAGCAATGCAGCGAACATAATTAATTTGCAATAACTCTTAGCTTTTAAAGCTGAGTTTGAAAAATGAGTTACTCAGATGAAACAGAGAAAGATTACAAATAAATAAAAAGGATGAAATGATACACGCCTTACATTAACAATGTGACACTATTAAAAACTATTGCCATTAAGTCTTTTTAAAAGCCAAGTAAAGCTATTTTCTTCCACTTAGTTAGAGCCTAAGCTAGAAAGGCTATCAAGAAAAAGGCGTATAAAATAATATATAAGTTACGAATAGTTTTATATTGTATTGACACTGAAAACCAGCTTTGGCAGAAAAGAGTGATGGATTCTTGGTTAAGCGCAGATGTCTAAAACTGATTTTCAACCCAAAACTAATAGCCCACAGTCTCCTCAACAAAATCTCAAATTTACGACTTGTGCATCTCAATGCTGAAAATGATTCCCAAACGAATAAAATGGATACAGAGATTTAAAAAAACCATTTCCGGATTGTCGTTGTAAATCCATCAAAGAAGATTGACTACACTTCATGAATAAATCAAACGGATAAAAATTAATCAAAGATTAAGTCCATATACTGAGCAAAATCCATTGTAGATTTACTTTGTCTTAATGCGTTTCCAAGTATAAAAAATAATAGCAATGGAATGGTTTTATTAATATAAAAAATTAACTGATAACATGCTTCAATAAATTTCAATAGAAATAGTTTATTAGCAACCTGTGGCGTCCTCATTTATTTCTCATTTGAAAACCACTGACTTTCACCACTTCAATTTCATTCACTAAACAAGTCTAAACGGCGGTGTCTGCTCTTCAAACAGCAGTAAAAATTGGGCTAAGAAGCAATTTCTATTCATATGTTTGTTTTATCTTGACTTTCAAAAACTTTTTTTTTTTACAATAAAGTTAGACAATAAAACTCTGAAGGTCTTCCAAGTACGTAAACAACCCAATTTTTCGGCTAATAAACTTTTCCCTATGCATATTAATGAAACTTTCAACAAATAAACACACTAAATTAATCGTACGCTAATTTTGTAAATAACTGGAAAAATTTATATACTGTCTAATTTAATTATTGTTAAACTAGAAAATTTTAACTCCACTTAATCTTTTTTAACTCCAGAAATAATTATGACCAAACGGCTACTGGGACTATAGCTGCATTTTTTACATACAAGTTTTACGAAAAGTCAAAATTACTAATTTAATATTACGTTATACTAGCAAAAACAGTATTCCACAGCCACTGCTACAATTAATTACTTAGGTTAATTTTAAATGAAGAGGAAGAGCTGAAACACGCGATTACAGTGTTTGAACACGCTTTTGTAAGCAGGCAATCATTGTTAACACAGTTGCTTGGAGTTGAAAGCCGCCAATAAGCACTTTTCTATGGCGGCACAACATTACACATCGACAAATTACTGCTCTAACTTTTTATTCAAATTCATTCACTTTTGCAAAATCTGACTAATTTTACACTTGAATGAAATTTGACTGCAGTACCAAATTTCACAAATGGCTTCGTAGTGTATAATTTCTTATTTTATTAATGCTCCGAATTTTTTCTACCAAATTAAAATTTACTGGCACCAAATAAAATAGTTATATGGATAGGAAGCTGATCACAAGTAATGCTAGAAATGTTTTGCATATAAAATACTGTAGCTGTATTTAGTTGAAATAAATAATTCACACTAAAAGCAAATACTGTAAAACCAAACTTACAACGGTCCACTTAACCGGTACTGTACTAGTAAACTATGACTAAAATCATTTCAAAAATGAATATCTATTTAATACATAGAAGCAAAACTTTTTGGTTAAAAAACAACGCTGCTGTAATCCTTTAAACATTTAAAGTAGAACTATCTTGTTCCAAATACAAAAATTTAAATATACTTTTCATCAATAAATTATGTGTCAATGTATCTGATGTTAACAAAAGTTGCATTTCAAAACTTAATTTACTCCTGTAAATACTGGAATAATAACAATAAATATTTTATTATAACATACAGTATATTTTTTAATTTAAGCAAAAACTTATCATGTATAACCTTCAGTAACTCTACTCGAACAGTTTATTCTGCAAGCTTGATAAAAAGTCTACATGAAAAATATTTGAAACATCCTTACAGGAAATTTATGATATTCAGGATTAATAATGATGTCATGTATGCCCAAACAGGTCAGTAAACGAAGGTGTGAGATTTATGTCTAACTTTATTTAAAAAATACTGAAAAGTTATCACCGGAAACGACTTTGTAATATATTATGTACACATTATACAGTACGTGTATTACTAAATAATTATGTGACAAAGTTACACGTTTGTGACGTCTTTAAGCAGATTATTACAGTTTTAAAGTTCATGTTTACAAAACACGCAATAATATTTATAATATTATATAAATCTTTTCAAAAGTTATACTGCTCCTCCAGTTTGACGTTTAAAACGTAAATTCAAGCGATTTCGACACATCACGCTAGCACATAAACTAATCGTTTTGCTTTCTTGCTCTCTGTCTGAACTACAAAAACATAATAAATTTAAGGGTGCCAAAAGTAAAAGACCGTCAGAATAAAGCAATTAAACTGCAAGGAAACAAGAAAATCGACCAATTGCCAATCATTTACGCAAGAGGCGGAGATTTCCGCGTAACAGACGACAACGTGACGTCACCCAAATCTCACCCACACGTATTTTCCCCTACTAAACGCCATGTAAGGACACTGAAACGCCCCATTTCTATAAAAGAGCTCGTCAACTGCAAAATTTTAGTTCGACGTAACTTTAACATTTTACAGTAAATCAACAAGCGACTGCGCAGAACAGCAACGGGCTAACTACTTTTTTTTAATCTTGCAACTAAAAACAAAACATTTTTATCAACAGTAGCTGAATTAAGAGTCGCAGGCCACTGCAACAAAGTCATTCGCTGGCATTCGTCACGTGATTCGAGCCTGTATATAAAAAAGTTAATAAGAAAGACGAAAAAATACTATCTCTTTTCAAAACCATTTATCTCTCGAAGGAAAACGCGATTTCCCGCCACTCAACCACGTGTGTATCCAACGCTCGTAAATCTTTTCTATCTGCCCTCCCCTATTAATTTGAAATTTAAAACATTTTTCACCTGTTGAATTTCAATCGACCAACACCAATTACTTTTATCAATCAACGACATGACTTCTATCAGTCATACCTATTTGGCCATTCTAATCATCATTGGGACCTACTGTGCCCTTTCAACAGTCATTAATGCCTCGTCGAGATTTGACTATGAAGTTCCCAGTCCAGAAGCCATGGCCAGCTTACAGTTAGGAGTAAGTACTATTGTTTATTTAAAACTATAAAAAAGTAAAACTTTTGAAATCATTTCATAATAACTGCGTAAACTTGACATAATATATGAATTAAAACTAAGTAATAAATCACCCCTAAAATAATTTGCCAACTATAAAGTATTTAACTTTAATAATTTGATGAAACTTAATTAGAAAATGTTCTAATAACGGAGCAAATTTCTAGTCCATTTCTTAAATTAATACCAAAGTTACTAACAAAATGGCAATATAAAATAAAAATATGCGTTTTTTCTATTAAGTCATTAATAAGTGCCACCAATAGCTGCCTCTTTAATAACATTAATCAAATATCTATAATCTAGAAAATAATATAAAAAGCTAATTTTCTTTTTATAAAACTCAAATCGTATTTAACATTGCATAAATTCCATATAAATTACTGTTCAAATTTATGATTACTTTTATTAAACTGTTTAATAACATATCATTTAAAGCTACCATTATAATAAGACGTTCGAATAAATTTGTTGGGGTAAAGTACCCATGGCATAATAATTTATGATGCGTTAACAATAACATAATTAATCAATTTTAATTTTGAAAAATCACGCATACCATGTTAAATATAATAAACAGTATTTAAACTTGCATCTCAAGTGAACGTCCTCCAAACCGAGAAAATAATTCAATTTCTGTTTAACACATCAAACAAAATTAATTTATAGGCGTGGTTCTAATATGAAGTCACTCACACTTCACTATGCAATTACAGTACTAGTACATCGAAAATCTAATAAAAATACTTTAATACAACATCGCAATTTAATCGTCGCATTCTATGATAAATTACATACTGAAAAAAAAAATCCTTTGAAAAAAATCTAATTTTCATTCAAGATAAGCCCAAAGTAAAAAAAAATAAAACGTCAAAGAGATAGGTACTTAGGGAGATTTCAATACCAATTACTTGCCATTACCTTTATCCATTATTTCACTCAATACTTTTTTTATGCTTATTAATTTTGAAGATCGAAAAAAAGTTAGAATGCTGAGTTACAGTACATGTTTGCATACGCATAAATAAATAAGTTATGTTTTAGAATTTTTATATCCAACGAGTTATACATTTAATTTCTTATTTGTCTATCTCAAAAAAATCCATACGAATCAAATTCGGCATATAAACATTAATAACTCATTCTATGTCCAATAATACGCATTTGAAATACTATATACTGTACTGTATATCAAATTTTTAAATTTTAGATGCAATGTGTTTGTGTAAATGCAGTAATTAAAAATCAGATGCATCTCAAAGTGTTTTGTAGAGCGCACACTACTAGTAACACTGTACTAATCAAATAAATTAATTCACTTGTAAACTTTTAAATTTTTTTTGCAGTGAACTAGTTTCTCTTGCCTTTGCTAAAAATGACATTACAATGTATTAAAACAACAAAAGATTAACAGATAACATGTAATCATGTTATTGAAGTTTTACTCAAAACAATGAAATCAAACTATTTTTAGAATATTTATGTTCCTAGTCAAAACGAGATAAATAATATAGTTGTTGGCAAAGCAAACAATAGTTGATAAGTTTCGTTTTCCTTGCAGCATCAGCGAAATTTACAAATTTTAATGGGAATCAAGAGAAAACAGATGAATCAAAATTTCAGTATATTTTTCTTTCTGGATTAAACATTCTTTTGCTGCAAACGGTTTTAATAATTTATTTTTTGTTATTACTTTGGCTCAGGATCTATTTTTTAAAATTTACAAAAATTATTTGTACCGTACGAATAATAATAAAAAAAATCATTATATATTAACATTGAAAACAGCTTTGAAATTATTTCAAAATTTGTTGAAAAGCATGCTTTCCATTAAAAAACAAGTGAAAGTTGATTATGTAATATGTAAGCACCTATACAGCAATATTGTATGTGATGCATTGAGCATATGAATAATTTCCGTGTATCGGAACACTTTAAAATCACAAATTTCTGACCATCATCATACAGTAACCAATGGCCAAAGATCAGCTGTATGACCGGCGGATTAGAAAATAATTTTATAACATGGAACTATTTAAGCTATTATATTATAGCAGTATTGGTGTGCTATCGCTGCACATTGCAAAGTAAAAATTAATAGAAATAATTCAAAGCCAATTTATTTAAAAAATAACTATAAAATGCAATATGTAAATTATATGAAATATAAAGTATTGCTTATACTGTATATTGTTTTGGTCATGCGTTGTTTATTAGAAAATAGTGACTAACGTTGCAGTTGTGCCGCATATAAAAATTGTGATTTTGTTAATGTGTCTGCTGTTGACAACATTATTGCCTTTACAAGTTCCATCTTTTCCTGCTGTTTATTAGTGTGAAACTCCACAAGTGATTGTGGTATTACATTCACACAACAACAAAAAAACACAACTATCAAGTGTCAAAATAGACAGACTCCCATTATTGATATAAGCACTCATCTATAATACTAACAACAATCGAATAATCAATTGCTCAACGCCTATACAAATATTCTTTCCAATTTTAAGTAAATGTGAAAACGCAATTCAACTCAGGCTGACTTTAAATTCGATTGTTTGTGCCAATAAATTATTTTCGCAAACAGACAAATTACGTCTAGAGTTATTTCCCACTGAGAAATAATGCAATAATGGTAAAAAGCTAACTTCAATTAAGTCCTTACAGACGAATAACCAATTCTATTAGTTTTCTGGGCAAATCTAACAAAATCAGTTTTTTTTTTCCTTTATTATACAAAATCATTTGAGATTTATTTTATTAGATTTCTAACCTAAAATATATTTTTTATATGAAATAATTAAATGATAATGGATTTGAGGCTTATTAGATGGAGATCTAACATAATTACTAAGGACTCTTGATTTTTTCTAATCATATACTGTATATGCACTATAAATAATAGCAAAAAGTTATCTAAGAAAATTATACGAAAAACAAGAGAAATGTTATCTTGCAATGAAACCTGATATCAAAAAAATGCCAATAAAACTACACAATAAACAACAACAAAGAATTATAGATTTGTTTGCAAATACACGGTTTACCATTTTGCATAACAGAGCAATCAATAACAATTTAGTAGTATTATTGTTATGCTTAACAACAGTCTTTCATTATGCTTACGCCCTATACCGTATATGTTACAACGTGACAAAAAATGTCAACAAAAATAAATCACATTTTATGGCTAAATAAGCAATTACGTCATATTGTGTTGTTCCTACACAGACAAATATCGTACTGTAGTTTTATAGTTTTAATGGCCACAATAACCTTCTTGTACATTGTACATGTTTGCACAATGTTTTCAAGTTACATTGCACTTAACAAACCAGAAACACTTGACAATATAAACAAAATAAAACTGCCTTGAGGTATAAAGAACATCATACATCAACAAATTTACTGCAGTTAACCTGCAGTACGTAAGTTATTGCTATTTTTGCCATGTAAACGCAATATTAAAGATTTGTTTCTCTGTAATTCATTGCAATTAGTCGTGAAATTAAATTTGAAGATTAATGTATAACATTGTACTGTATATACAGTGAGTTAGGAGTATCGGAGTAAGGGTTTATATGTTTTCTCTCTCATTTCCTGTATTATCAATTAGACTTTCCATTAGAGATAGTGTACAGTAGCAGTCACTCTATATGACCACTTGTTACCGTATAGCGTCTGCATAAAACATACGCTACCTCCTTTGCACTTAAATTAACGACCCATTCCAACAAACTCCATTAAATTCGCCTCAGAAAAACGTTACAAAGCAATATACGATTAATCCGTAACACTCCAGTCAACGACCGCGCGTCTAGATCCAATGAATTTTAACATTTCTAGATTTTTATTGTGAAATGAATGCAGAAATAAGTACAGTTGGGTAAATAATCTATCAAAATCTGTCGTCGACATTAATGAAATCGTGATTGGACTCCTATAATATTTTTTCTAAATAATTCCCAATTTTTTTTTAAAAAAAATAAACTAGATTTTTTAAAACGTGTTTGAAAATCAACTCTGAAATGTCAGATTAAAATGATTAAAGCGTAACAGGAGAGCCCCTTGAGTTTGATATTAACAATTTAATTTTTTGTGGCGTACAGTAGTGTAGAAATACACTAGAGAGAATTGGCACATTAATATTTGGTTCATGTACAATAAACCTAATAAACCTATGTATTGTACAACACGAAATACCGACTGTTTTAACATAAACTAAAAAAATTTAATATACTTTTAGTATTGGAATTTACTGTAGAAACAAATGTAATATGCTGCGTTACAAAGTTGCACTATAAAAGACAGTTCAACATTGAGAATGCAGATGATATTACGTTGACTTCAAACAACATTCAATTTCTTTTACCGAAACGAGCATGTGTGACTCGTTTATGGTGTATGAAAAAAACATTGTGAATACTAAAAGCTCTAAAAAGTTTGCAAAAGTTAATAAAAATATCATAATTTAAAAAAAAAACTTGGAGGTTATTATGATAAAACCGCGTATAATTTGTTCTCTAAAGCTTTAAAATGGCAACGTTGCCATTAAAATGACAACATGTGATGCTTTTCTGTTTAAATATACATTAACGAGATTTCACATTCACATAGCACTACTGCAACTTGAATAAAATGACGCTGCTGTTGGTTATGAATAAAATTATGTAAAGTGCAAAAGCAAAATTGGCTGTAGTGGACCTTTGGCGCCAAACAAGCTGGCAGCTCCAACAGCCATAATTATTATTCTCGACACCATTATAATCACAATCTAAGCTAATTAGCAACAAATTAGAAATGATTACATCACGCAAATTTGAAGCCAATCTTCTAGTTGTTCATTAGAAGTGTACGGCACCACCCACTCAATCCTCGTGTCTAATTAACGTTAATTAAAAGCGCTCACACAGACTATTAAAAAATACATAAATCCATGAAACTTAACTTCTTGCTCTAACCATACCGGTATATGATGATGTAATATAACTGCAAACTATACCACAACAATTGTGTATGACATTTTATACAGTGACCTATCTAAGTTAACTCGCCATACAACAGTGACCTAATATTAGATGTAAAAATTAATTCTATTTACGTTACTAAAAACCGTTTCATATTTCGTCATTATTATTGGAATTGGTCAGTATATGACTCTAAACAAATATCGCCAGAGCTTTCATACAGCATATACAAAAACTTTTACTTGCCGGTAAATGAAAAAGATGACCGGCAATCGTAAATCGGATTTAATTACGTCATTTCTATCTTATGACTTTAACTGTATATTATTAAATTCTTAACTATACTACGTAGTTCAATATTTACACGAGATACTCTCAATTACTTGTATTTTTAATATCATTCTATGTGTAATTTGTATAAAAATAAACATGAAGTAATGAACAATGTGTAAATAATTTGAATCTACGTTATTAATAAATTATTACAGTACCTACTGTATTTCAAACATATTAAGTAATCAAATAAGAAGCATAATAAGATTAAGTTAAAGGATCTGTTTCGAATTACTGTCACTATAAAGTGACGCTATCAATCAGCTTAAAATCAATTAATGCTTAAGTATCTCCCAAACAAAAGTTTAAAATAATTGATATTAACTGCAAAACTGACTAAACACAGTAGTGCAATAATGCTAATGGTTTCCAAATGCAAAGTAAATTAACTGTTGGCGCTAACATTAATACAATTTTAAAAACAAGTACAAGTTGCATATACGGAATGTTATCACTTTATGCAACAAAAACAGCAAAAGTTAAAAGTACAGCATTTACTAGTCGAGAGCCTAATTTATTAACAGTTCTGCTTTCGATCGTAAATGTTAAATAATTACAGAGTTATACAAATAAAATTTGGCTTGGAATGAAGAATGATTATACTTTTAGCATAGTAGGTCCCTCGGAGTTTTTAAATAAACAAGTGCCATGGGAAAGTGCAAATGGAGTTTACTGGTAATCTAATTTCTCGTTTAATTGAGTAATTCGCAGAACAAATGATCCCATGCGAGCAGCCCCATTTACGTTCAGCAAAAGTTTAACAGCAAAAGTAAAGCTATTCGAAGGGGCTGTGTGGGTGGCAGGTGAGGAATCTAAGCCAATTCCAAGACAATTTAACAAACGCCCATTACTAAACCACTATTAAAACAAATTGGCTATTGATTTAAATAAAAATGTCTTTAGTAATTAGGTTTATGTCCTATTTTTAGTGCATCTGTTACTGGCAACAAACAGAGCAGACATTTTTCTATGTGGTTCTAATGTTGTTTTCATTCGTGAATTAAAAACAAAAACAGACACCGACGACCCAAGCAACAGCCAAAGTTGTCTAATTACATGAAACGACAACGAAGAAGAAAGAAACAATATCAGGATCAACAAATTAGGTCGTAAATATTTCGAATACAAAAAAAGATACTGTCTCACTGTCTCCGCACCATTTTCATTGGTCGGCTTTTCCAATTATTGAAACAAATATAACGACCACTTGGACTAGTGGTCAATAGTACATTAAAAAAACCTAAAGCTAATAGACTTTTCTCTACTAACATCAGATAAAAACTGCATCGTCAGCCAGTTCCATTGTTAAGTTACATTTGAGATAGATTAAGTCTTCCGGTCAAGTGTAATTTGAAGAACACTGCCTCCAAAGTGCCTTAATCTTGCGTGCCACAGAAAGCCAACGTCCTTCTTAAATTTTCAACATCACACAACAACCCAAATACTGTACAAGTTGCTTACATACACTCATATAACACTTCAGAATTTACTAACAACTTTTAACACATTAAAGCTACTGTACAACACAATAATATAGCCTATCACATCTTACGACAGCAATAAATAACTTATTGTACTGTATTGAGCTAAATTATTAGTATTTTTCTACAAGTAAGTTTTCCATTTAATATCAAAAAGTTCTGTTTTAATATAAATAGCTAAACTAAATTGCTAAAAATATCAAAAATTAATTTCCCATTCCTCATAATAAAAGTATTGTTATTATGCCTTTAAGTTATGTACATATCGGTAATAGCAATGATTAATTAACTAAATGGAAAATATTTTTTTTGTTGGTTAGGACGAAGCATCACGTGCTGAAGTAGTACAGAGACTGGAGACCCTACTTCGTGCCTTGTCCCGAGGAGGCAGTAACCCATCCGAATACGACTATGGTTCAGTTGGTCTATCCAAACGACAAGTCAGGTATCATCAATGCTACTTCAACCCAATCTCATGCTTTAGGAGAAAGTAAACTTATCTACAGAAACAAAATGTCTACAATCAACAGATTTATGAAATAAAAACAAAAAAAAAATTGTTTAAAAAGAAAACCGACTGCTTTTCTATGTACAATGTTAAAATGGATGTCTTTTTCCTTCAACAGAAGAAAATAATTTAAAAAATACCTATTTATTTATTACTTGTAAGCATGGTAATCATTCCAAAAATAAGTAAAACTGTTAAGTATCAGTACTAACCAATCAATTAATGATGATTATTATTGTTATCAAAATATGAAGTCGTTCATGTTAAGTACACAGATGTAACATTTTCTGAATGTCTTCCCTATGCATGTTCAACGACTTAATTGTAATGCCAAATAGAAATCTCAAACTTTCCCTAGTCATCGATAAAAATTTCGACTTAATATTAAATGAAAGAGATATTATAATATGCGTTAAGTGCAGTTGTAAAGTACTTAATTAACTGTATACATTAAATCTGTAAACCAATACATAATTTTGTATTAACTTCAATTGGAGTTGAAACTTGAAAATAAAATATCCAGCTGCAAAAATAAAATGTGACCATTAAATTTTATGAAATGGTGTTTTCTCAAAGCTATTTTGATAAGTAACATCATCATCAAAAAAAAGAAAACAACAACAAATAATCCCACGAGGAAAGACACCCATATACTGTATAAAGTAAGCTTAAATAAGTTATTTCTCATTTGTGTGTACTATAATTAATGTATAATTAATCGAAATTACATGCGGCGTAAATATTGACGATCATTTTCATTTCCAAGTAAAAATTACACGAATATTTAATGGAAAAAAAATCATCAGAAATTTGATTGGATAACGATATCAAGCGTTTTGAACTTTAAAGAATAAATAAAAACGATAATAAAGCCGACGATGTGATCTTGTTAATTTGAATAACATATTCAAGTTCAATTTTGCGTGCACTGATTCAAAGGCGTAATGAAAAATTCAGGTAAATGGCACTAGAAATTGACGAATAAAAGTTCAAAGTCAAGTCACCAGTAACTTCTATTCACCCAATTGTAATTCAATATGTTTAATTAATTAAAAAAATACTGACAAAATGCCGTTTATTGAAGCAGTTAAATAACAAATCTTGAATATAGTTTTACGCACACCCTGCTTAAAAGTTTTCCATCTCAGTTGTTTCGGCGTGTAAACATAAGCGACAAAGTATATGACATTTGCCAATTAAACTTACTAAACACGTCTTAAAGAAACATGTCAACGCAGCTGTTTTCAAATAACCCCCAAAGCAACTGCAGTAAAGTAAATGTCATCCAAGTTCACATCCAAACCATATCAATGGATCAATTACCCGCAGAACATGAGCACACATTCAGATCCATTTACAACTATATTGGTCATCAAACTACCCTCTACTCAGTGCGCTTCAACTACACACTGCCCTACAGCAACTCAGCCTCAAAAACCCACATTTATTAATAACAACAATCCATCAACATACTGTATATACTTCATTAACCAACTCACATTTAGTACCACTACTTTCACCTAATAAACAATTGAAACACAAACTCTCAGGAAGCACTGAGAACAATTTTCCACAATAGATTTCCTAATTATGATTTACGACAGAGAAAAACGATTTCACAATGATGAAGAGCCTGTCGATCGGCACAGTAAGCACTTCTATAATCACCCAATGCACTATTGAAGTGAACATCTGCAAATTGACAGGCGCTGCAAGACTTAATTGGTATGAACAAGGACGTAGCTTATTAATCAGTACATTGTTTCCAACTTTTGCGTACTTAAAAGTTATATAGAAAAAGCAAGCATAAACTCATTTGCAAGTTGCAAATGCCTGACTCTGCTTCCAACAAGATTGATAATGATTTCCAGATCAGTTGTCATGCTAAACATTTATGGTAAATAAGAAACAAAAATTACCATAACATTTTTCAGCAGTTTCAACAAGTAATAATTCAAGCAACTGCTTAATTTATCCTGTAAAGTATACTATAATTTTCAGTCTTAGACTGTTGCATTAGTCAATTAGTTAATGCCATGTAATTATTCCCTTAAAACGAATTAAAAGTTAATGATTTGATAATGCCTCAACAATTTCTCTAAAGACGTGGACCTAATAAATAATGTTGCTTGTCAAAAAATACTCCTATTACACAAAATTATTAAAAATAATAAATTCCTATTAAAAATTGCGGGCCAATTAGCAACTCTTGTGATAATGTAATTTGAAACACGAAATTTGTTTTAAATTAAAAGCAATGTTGGTTTCCAATTAAGATTAACTAAGTGCGTACATACTGCACTATCAAATAAAGCTTTAGCATATCTTAGCATACCAATTTGTTCATACAGTATTTGCATATAATTTAAACACTAACGATTACTACCGAAAATACGAATGCCATTAACTATAATGAAAAATTAGATAACGATATTTACAATATTTAATACTACCATTATTTTCTTATTTATATTTATACTTTCCAAGTAACACTAATAAGTATACAGCACTTAAAACTTCAGTCACTGTCAATAATAATATTACAACTTGAAATTATTGATGCTCATACAGTACAGTAAAGCAATCATTTCAAAAAGTTTTTTTTTCTCTCTTGAATCAAAAACAAGCGTTATACTTTAGTATTAATATTTCATCAACTAACGTTAACATCAATTCATTTTGGTTGCTGTGCGTTTTTGCTTAATAATGCAGTTTTTATGTCTTAATGTAAGCACATGCGATTTTTACATTACATTAGATTTTAAAATTACTTTTAAAATATACCAAACACGCACGTATTTCCTTTAAGACAACAATGAAAAGCTTTCAACATAAAAGGAATGCATTCGTTGAAAATAACGGCGAAGATTCAAACCCCATTAGAGCTTTCCATTGTCAAAATAATTCAAAACAAATAAATATGCTGATGAAAACAAAAAAAATGTCAACTTCATTACCTAATTGTAAATAGGTCATAACGGTGACAAAACGTTATACGAGATTAACTCCACCGACACCAACACAAAATTATTGTCAATTTCCAAACAAAAATAATGGAAAGAAAAGAAAAGAAAACCAAACACCGGAATAAATGTCCCTCTTTATCAAGTTTAAGTGATTAACACAGCACCTACACTTCCGTTTCCTTTTAAAATTACGTTGACAAATTGCTTCTCAGTAAAAGGCTGTATAAATATACTGGTTCTAGGGGTATACGTCGCCAGGGATATGTAGCCAGGGAAATGTAGCCAGTAACATGACGTAGAAAGCCATGACGCGGAAATAGATCACCTTTGTATAAGTTTATCTCCCAATTTAAACTAAACTAAACTAACCTAATCTAAAATTATTTAATCTAACCTAACCTATTTTAATCTAACCTAACATCATTAATTGTGAAAACGAAGGTGACCGATAACTGGCTACATTTCCCTGGCTACATATAACTGGCTACATATAACTGGCTACATTTCCCTGGCTACATATCCCTGGCGTCGTATACTCCGGACACCAATATACTGTATATCACCGTATACAGTATAGTATGTGGCTTTAGAATACTTGCTAGTATTAATGACCTTATGATAAGAAAAGGAAAATACCGGTGCAATCCATTATTGTCGGTTGTAATTAACTATAAATAAGCATTGCCGTTGCCGTAAAAATCAACTTGAGATTACCCAAAACAACACTGCTTTTAAATAATCTATAAAAAGACATACTCTTACAAACTACCTGATCTTGTCAATGGTATCTTGTAACATGCATTCGTCTAACTCCCTTAAAGCTAAAGGTTAGCAAATTATGATTAGAAAGTTCAATGTTTTATCAGAAAATCTAGCTGAGACAATAATTGTATAGCAGTAATCTGCAGCTAATTTACGAAAATGACAGTTTTAAATTAGCAACTTACAAAAAAAATAAACACCAAAGTAAATACTAACACTTGCATAGTGTGCAGCGTAATCTTAAAGACGGCAAATATTTTATGAGTAACTATTTTAACGATAAATTGATATTGATTTACCTCAAGTTTGTTCGTTTTTTCTTCCCAAAAGCATTTTACAGGAACAGCAACTACATGCAATATTCCAATGGGAAACTATGCAGCAACGTATTTTGTTTATATACTGCACGCATTACATTCAAATAAAATGACTTTGATGCCCCTGTAAAATGTCGAGGAAAAAATCGTAACGAATCTACGAGAAAACAAGTCATCCAACAGTCATGACTGAAAATTTAAGTAAACAAATTTTTATGACTAAAACGACCGATACTACAGTAGTTGGAAAGCTACAAAATAAGTTATAATAATTATCATCAATATCAATCAAATCTCCAGCATAAAATATAATTAAAACAAATAAGTTATTTTACGTAAGGATATGATTAATATTATATCTCGCTGGTTTACTCACTAATAAATAACAATCTAAACAAACAAATTTCAAGCACCGTGACTTGAATTCTACTTTAAAATGACTGTAGTAGCTTGCAATGATACTTTAATTATACAGTATATAAACTACGCTTTATACTGTATACATTTCCATTTTAGGGATGAACTAACAGTACATCCTGCAGATGCATACTAAGCTTACAATATGGTTATTTTAATTAGATACAATCCCATTTGATATCAAATCTATATGGAATTTGTAAAATTACTTTAAATAACATAGTTACTTTAGTCGTATTTGTTGATGTAACAAGAATAAAACAATAAACATCTTATATTATCAAGTTGTTGAATTGCATTATTGCATATTTTACCTCCCTCAAACAATCCCAATAAACATACATGGCAATAGTTAATAATATCCCATAGGATTTCATGCATAAAATTATACAGATCTAAGGTTCAGTGATTCTATTTATATTAAAATTGGCATCAAGTTTAATCTTTCAGGTAATCATTGCGTAGGAGTAAATATACCGGTACTTTAAAAAGCCAACTACTTTTTTGCTCAAAAATACTAAGAGATTAAATCGATAAAATAGTAGGTGTATTGATACTACGTCGCATCATTAATAAAAGATTTTCTTTTTTGAAAGTTCATCTTCCTTACTATACCGTAATTTTCTTACACTTTATGATAATCCACCATTAAATTGTGAATTATCAAAATAAATAACGTAATACGAGTGCTTAAATTTAAATAGAAATTAAAAAGCTTACCTGGCTCATCCATTAACAGAAAACTTAAAAGCGACTTTGTTTTTCGTGTTCAATAAAGAAAGCTATAACAAAAATTTGATTCATTAAAATCTCGAAAATTCAAATGAATAGACAAAAGTCAAAAAGTCACGATTAGAGAAGAAGCTAGTTACATTTAATTAAATAAATAAACAAACCAAATGCGTATGAACAACATGCGATTCCAAAATGTTTAAACACAGTAACAGACGACTGTTCAAATATTCTTCATTTTCAATATATACAAAGCGATAATGATCCATTAGTCGACAACGTAATAGTCATACACCTAAAAAAAACCAAAAAGCAAAAAATCAAGCATTAAACAATGATGAAAATTTCGAAAAGTCCTTTGTACTAAACATAAACCACAGTGGAATAGCCCACCATAAAAATTACAACCGAAATAAATGTTCAATATCGTTGTAACCGTTATTTACTGCATTAAACTGGTAGGGGTACTAAACGTTGCTTCACGCTGATAATACACAATGATGATAAAAGAATGTGAAGACATAATAGATATTGTTCGACACTACAATTGGCTTTGTCCCTTCTCTCTAACATACAAGTTATAATTTTGTCACTGAATAATCAGCTAGAACCAGCCACGTTTTCAAATAGATCATGAGTGCGCAACTTTTAATTTCAGCCTAAGCAACTTTCTGTGTATACTGTACGGCAGCTAAAATAAATACGGTACTTATATTTACATAGACTATTATGAAAATCGGTGCTGAAGTTATTAAATCTCAAACCTTTTACGATAATGCATAAATGCACAGTTAATTTGTTGAGACTACAATTGTATTGTCTACTAACAATAAAAACAGTCTACATTTTACAACATACTGTAAATCAAATTTTAGCTAAAATATAAAATTCATAATGAAGCTGCATACCAAATACTGTACAGCCTACATTTTGCAAATTTATTTTTAATACAAGTAGCTTTATACTGTTTACATTGATGTAATTGCGCATTCCATCATTAAAAATACTACACTACAACATAAATATTTGCTTAAAGGATCCGTGTTTTGTTGCAGTTTAAAAACAAGGATTTTATCATGGTATGTTAAACGTTAACTTTCCATGAATATAATGGTAACTTTAAATTTCATTAATAAAACATTCTTTAGACGATTTTGCATTTTATTACGTTGCGGTTAATCTTAAATCCTGTAAGTGATTATAAATCTACAGCTGCAATTACGATAATGTTTATCATAAAATACTTGCTATGACACTCAAAAGTATACTAAATTTGACCAAAATAAATTAAAACAAAACGCAATTTAGTACTAATAATCATTAAAATTGTCTACAAATGATAAAATAATAATATACCTGATTATCGACGATTTCATTTTTTCGTGAAACAAGACACGGCGTTAAAATAGCATTTCCAATAGACTTTTCCATTTGGACCGCTCAACTGCTCGATATTTTTAGCTGGCGTATAATTGGCAATTGCCCCACCGGCATCGGCTGATTTACCCTACATATACAAACACAACTCATGTCATCATACAAGATTACAAGCACATATTATCAATTACATATATTTTTGTCTTTACTCTTAATCAAAGATAAATTAATTATTAAAATGTTATTTACTCTTTCAGACTCAGGCTTCAGAGCTTTCTGTAACGCAATCACCAATGGATTCCAGATTAAAGTAGATCGCTTTGGAAATGAGCGGGAATACTCAATACTGGGGTACGGATAAGACGCCTACAAACAAATAAAACAACAAACATTTTAATAAAAACAATATTTATCACTTTAAACTTAAATTGGCAGTGTTGTGTAATTAAAACGCTCGACGAACATGCGTGGGTTTCCGGTGTGTATTTTGACTACAAGTGTCACATACTGTATACTAAAACAACACGAGTATGCTGTCTTACACTTTATAATTAGTAAAAAATTGCTATACTTAAATTCACTGTAACCCACTAAGAAAAAGCATTAAATCGAATTTTAATGTTTTAGTTTTGGAAATTTAAAATGCGATTTTAATGCTTCAAAAACCATAAATAATTTTGCTGAACTAACTAATTAAAATAACTTCAGTTTTAATAAAATGTAAAAAAGTCATTGTTATAAAATATGAGTAGGAATTATACTTTTATCTAACAATGTTAAAGTCTCCATCAGCTATTCTATACGGGTATTAGAATTTTTCGAATTCAAATGTTATTAAATAGACTGCGGTGTTAAATATAATTGGCTAAATTTTTAAAATGTAATCCTCTTGTGTAACCAAGATGTAATTATTTACTACCAATCAACTGCATGCAATGTCAGAAAAGGTTAAAGTATTAACGTACCGTACTTACAGATTCAACTAAAAATTACTATACTGTATGCTAGAAACAGTGTAATTTCGTGAACCGTAAGCAATCATCAAATATAAGTTGCCACCTAATGTAATTCACTAAATGGCACCACCGATCGGCAGACACTTTTTATTATTTCCTGTTACATTTTAATAGATATCACACATTTTCTCGGTTGGAATTCCCATTAGTTCTCTTCCCACGCACACTCTCATGGTATATAGTATTGTACTATACCCTGTAATAAGTATTGTTGATTATCAATACTGTATCTATTTTAACTTCAAAATTTTGATCAAATTGTTTCCACTCAAAAAATTCAATTTAGTGAAATGGGATTTTGTTTTCTTTTTCGAACTGACTTTGAAATTGATGCTTGACTATTAAATGCACTCTAAAGATTATATTTGATTAAACTTAAGGATTACTGCAAAATGCTAATGACGACTAAATTTCATTAATCAACTCCGATTAAAAGCTTAAAATACCATGCAGTCAGTTGCTCAAACTATGTCAACCTAATTCGCTAAATTATTATCCATTAAATTTTAATAAAAACGCTGCATCTATCTAATGCAAATTTACTCCAATGTAAACATAATTTTAGAAAAGTGTATCGTAAGAAAAGTTATCAAAAACATGCAAGTATACAAGAAAATCGGATATGAAACTCAATAAGTAAATTGTACACTGCCGACGTAACTACAAAGTTAAAGCTCAATTTAACTTTTGGCCAATTTATATAATATAATTTCGCTATTAATAGATTAAAATTGCATATGTTAATTCAGTTTTTCCATATATTTTAAAGACATCGTCGAGACATTTCAATTTTTAATGATTTTCAACTGAATTTACAAATATACTTTTTACGTCGTATATGAACTTGCTTCAATTTGCCGGCTCAATTTCGGCACCAAAAAACCTATTAGCATTGTTTCTATTAAAAACTCACCATTTGCTCAATTAACCGATTCCTTGGAAACTCATAGTAATAATCTTCGTCGATATTTGCTGATCGAATAGCAACGACCATAGACAACATAAGCAGCACCCAAATTAAACAAAACTCAAAATCAAATCGAAACCTTCGCGATTTATCCATCCAATTTGTGTTGATCATTTCAATGCCAGAAGTATTAAAGCTTTTATTTGTCAAGTCTTCGTTTATGGTCAGAATTTGTAGAATCAAACTCAATGTAAAACAACGATTAAATATAATATTTAACAATTACAGTATGTTAATGTGAATCAAATATTTTTTTGGAACTGTTCAGTTGCTTTTATGAAAATGACACACTAACGTCGGATCAAATATCAAAATGACAAGCGTTGAGAGCTTTAAATACTTTATATGGCAAAATTCCTTCAGACATCAAAAATCAACCCCCCCACCCCACACATCGTTTTTGCTCAGTCAAACAACTCATCTAGACCAAATAGAGAAACACAGCGAGGGGAGTGTGACTGACTGAGTGAATAAGAAAAAACATAGCAATATTATTATTTGCTAAATATAAAAACCCATCTCATGATATTTACACACACCCTCAACTACCCTCCCTTTTATATACAGTACCATTCATCCCATCCACCCTACAACAACGGTATAACAGGTGGAATATGGTTCCCCAGCTAAACTGCCTTTAAACAACGCCCCCACAACGGACAATTCATTGGGATGGAGAAAGACAATCTGAAGGGATATATTGACAGAGCATATACAAAAGTGTTTCTCAAAGACCCATCCAAATACACTGCTATTAAATCATAATTGTTAATGAGTTTGTTATACCACGCTAATTTTCACTTCTGAATTAGTTAATTAATTAACGTAGTTTATTTCAAATTATATCTTATTCTCGCATAGTGAAATGTAAGTTGCTAAAAGTTTCTTAAAGTTAACACAAGTTTTTAGTACGAATACTAAATTATTATGGCTGGCACGAGCCTCCAAAGGTTTAGCAACTATAAAATTAGCCAAAGTCGAAACTAACAATAATATTACCATTATAAAAGTAATCAACACGTCCCTCTCTCACTCCCAATTCTCTGCCCCCAACTGTTAATATATCTACACCTACTTCCTCTCTCATTCACTGTTGGTATGATTAATTTAATGAAGCGTCAAAATGAAAGTTGCGATTATACGAGTGCGTTGATGTGTCGGTGACCAATGGTCAGGAGGACACTCCCTGCACTTACAGCGAAAAAATAAATAAAATAAAAATAAAATTAATAACTTTTTGTTCATTCTAGTATAGTTCTACATACAGTAGACGGGTGAATGAATATAATAAAGCAGTTCGTCGTATTTTGTTACGGCTTCCGAATAAGTTTTTCGTATGAATAAACATACAGAACGGTGCCATAGCTTTAGGTAAAAAATATGAAGAAACATTCAGGCACGACGTCACAAGCGAGCACAGCGTGGGGCCTACACTGTTTTTTCTATCTACAACATATACAACAATCTATAATAACTTATACGATGAAGTTTATATAAAAAGCCCGGAGTAAAAGTTAAATAAATATTATATTCGCCACATTGAAAATACATGTATCGGTAAATAAGTTGTTGACTTAACGCAACACAAGATGTCAAAATATTGCACCATTCGATATGCTTCAACAATTCTTACAAAATTAAAGTGCCTTAAGTAGTTAAATGACCAGAAACTTCTAATAGCCTAAGAAATATGTGTCACAATTCAAACCAATGTGGCCGATGTAAAGATATGCGGGAGAAAAAGACAAAAACAAATATATTAATTGACACGATCGAATTTATAAAGCTAAAATTAGCATAAACGTCAACATTGAAAAACAAACGACTGTTACTCACCTACGCATGACATTATGACGATACCGTACACGAATAAGTTATATTAGAATATTCGTAGAATCTTCAATAATACAAAAATCACCTTCTAAAATAAATTTTTTGACTACGCAGTTATATTCAAAAAGTTTACATGAACTTATAATAGTTGAATTACAAGATGACAGTAGTTTTGTTCAACATAATTATGTCCTTTACTAATTACTGTACAATCTAACCATGTCCTCATTTTTTTAATGTTTAAATTCTACCAGCATTTGTTTTTCCCAATGGCAATCTCATTAGTTAACTTCACAACCACAAATAATGTTGGCGCTCAAAGCATAAAACTGATGCTTTTAAACCCACAATTTAATACGTACGGTAGTTTATGAAAGAGTAGTTCTTAGAAAATAAAATGCTATTACATGTACAAAATTTAAATGTCTAATTAAGCAACTAGCATGTTTTCCAAATTTTACATCATCAAAAAATAAAATGCTAAATTTCTAATTAATAAAACAATAACTGAAATTTTTCTCGTCAAATTGACAGATGAACATAATGAGTTACCATAAGTTATAATTTAGTAGCGTGAATACTTTATTCAAGTGTCTTCCTTTTTTGGTTAATAGATTTTGTTGAATACGGTAGTTAAAATGCCTGCGTTTCAAAATACTTTAATAAAACTAGTACTAAATAGAAATTTTAACATCAAAAATAAAATATTGGCTATAGTTGGTCATTAATACAACATATATCAATTAATTTTACATAAATAATTACCTGGCATACCCTAACTACTTAATTTAAACTAACTATGAATTACAGTATAGCAAGATCCGTATTAGTCAAACATATCTTTTAAGTCTACATTATTATAAGAACTTAGAAATAAAAATAATAATTTAAACCTATTTCTATATGAAAATTATACGTCAACGTTTAGTTGCAGCATCACATGAGTAGTTTGCGAAATACCAAGTGTTTTCCACACACCATAAGTAAAAACACACACAAAAAAAAAGAATGTGACGCTAACATGGATGTATTATAATATCTATTTTAACGTAGATTCCTAAGTTATAATATACTGTATAATTAACTAATGTAAATATTGCTAAATACCGATAGTACTGTAGAAAACATGGCTAAAAATATTAACGTGGAAAGTTCTTGCACAACTGTTGTTTAACATAACATACACCATGTAAATGCAATATTAAAACAAATAAAACGATATCGTCACAATAGTCATTTTAATAACTTTTTTTCCTATAAATATTCTACATTGTTCCACATATTTAATACACCAGTAATCTACTACAGTACGACTTTTGTTTCACATTACAGCGTTAATTGTTTTGAAAATCGCCATTGTCTACAATGCAGAAATTATTCATAACTTTGTTGGTTTTGAGTATCCTCGGGCAGGTAAGTCTTAAAACAATTCACTACTAACGTTAATCTAATCGTTATTCCAAAATGTCTATTAAATATTTAGTATAGTAGTCAGAAATTATGGTACTTTTCAGTCAAACTAAAGCAATGTAATCTTTTCTTTAATAGATTTATGGCAACCCTATATTGTCTGATATTTTGGCTAAACTTCATGACCCAGAGACCATCAAGAATGCGATTAGAACACTTAAAGAAGATGTCATAAACTTTGGCAAAAGTTCTAAAGGACAAGAACTTTTCAAGCGTTACGATAGCCTTGATGATGAAGAAAAAGATCGTATTAAAAGCCTACTTTCAGATAAAATACAAACTCTTATTTCCAGTTTTACAAACCAAAGCAGTTAAGCTTAGTTAAAAAATAGTTTAAGATTAAAGATTAAAATCACTTAAATTGTTGTGATTTATATTGACGTAATCGTTAAAGATAAAATAAATATTAATTTCTGCAATCTAAATACGATGTTGTTTTACATGAAATTAGCTACTGCATTTCACTTTATTCACAGTGATGAAGCAACTCGAATAATTGTTATTCTAATAGAAGATTATTCAAATTTATCAGAACAAAAAACTAAAATAAAATCATGGCAGTCACACAGCTCAGTCGTTTTAAGAGTGGACAGGGAATCAAGATATCGAGAACTAATACGTGAAATAGATGGTGGGGTTTTTCATTCATCTCTCTCCCGACTTATCTCGGTGAGGATGGAAATAATTGGAGGAGCATTAGAGTAGCCAACAATAAAAAAAACGAATTAGATTAAGTTCGAATAAAGTTGTATAAAAAAAACTTATTAATCGTCCCATAATAACGAACGAATGCTTACGAAGCAACAGGTGTTTCATTCAATGGAACATAACTACAGTATCTTGATCGCTGCTTTTTCTATCGATTATGGTCCTTTAATCAAAGAATAAATACTGTAATCGTGTAGGTAATTATCAAAAAAAAAAAATCATTAAAATTTTAATAACATATCTACAAGTATCCTTTGAAATCTTTTGAAAATTTCATATTATCTGTTTAAAAAAAGTTTTCTATTCAAGTAATTTAAACGTATAACGAAAATCGAATCTATTTTTGTAACTTCTCCAAATTGACTGTGTTACGACTATACACTAAAGCGAACAGTGACTGTACTGCCCAATATAATACAGTTAATACCGGTACTGTATATAAGTTCCAGTACCAATACTATCTTGCAAGATAACTTAGGTCTCGAGTGGGCTAATTACAACATTCTCATTTTCACGGTAATTTCCACATTTATTATTAAGTCAAATTGACTACAATGAAAAACGATGAATGCAATACACTACAGTATATTGCTTACAATTGCTAAAAAAAATATATTGCTCAATCCATACAAAAACTGACAAGTCAAAAAAAAAGAAGATGACTAACCTAGAGTATTGTAAATAAATGAATGACTATACAAATAAAAAACATTTCTACTAAATAAATACAACTTACAAGTGATCATATTTTACTGTCACGCGACATAACAGATGGCAATCCTTAATATCAAATTTATTACTGTAGTTCAATGCGTACATACCGTAATAGTGACTATACATTTTAAAAGCATAATCTCATATTTTTAACTAAAATATAAACAGTAATTCAATGCAAAACGAATGCTGAAGTAAATAAAAATTTGCTCTTTGTTACTTTTAGAAACGATTTCTGAAAATGAATCAATCGGGTTTTAGTTTTAACCTATAATTTAAAACATGTATACCACATAAGCTTATACGGTATGTTGTTTTAATTCCGTACAGTAGTGGTAATTTCAAAATTTAATCAGCTGTTGAAGCGAAACTTTTCGTCTAAACTTCTAAATGCTACTCTGGCAATAACTAAAAACTAATTAAAGCATATTTGCGGAATAATATATCGACTTCTGATAAAGCAAAAGTAAAGACTGCAAAACCATTTTTATCATCGAAGCTTTCCACGTAGAAAGTAATCGAAAGCCACACACTGTATTAGTTTTAATAAGTATTATTACCCTGGAGACTAAACGTGTGTGAAATGACAACCTACTCAATGTCTTACTGTACACTAAGTAGTAGTAAGGTACTAAATAAAAAAAGTCCCCAGTGTCCACATTAAATTCCGTGACTGAAACGTGTTTACAAATCAACTTTCGCTTTGCAATTATATCGTTTCTTTCGCTACAAAACATACAGAAACTATAAAAAGTACATTATTAAAATTTCATCAACGCACTCTACATCAATCGTTTCCTGTATAATGCGAGTACGACACAAACAATTATGTCAACTTCGAAAAACCATAAATAAAACGTCAAAATTTGTAAACGTAATAAAATTGATCGCAGATTATAATAATATGAAGGATTTATTATAAAAGAAATTTAAAAAAGATAGAGAGAAAATCGACTATGAACCAAATTAATCCAAGGATTTTCAATTTTGCCGAAAAACAATGCAATAATATTCGTGTGAAAATAACGTTTGGTACTTTTGTAGAGCAAAGTTCAAACTACAATAATAAACACTATAGTGTCATAATAATAATAGCCTATAACCAACAAACCACAACTTCTCATACACTCATCTTTCTCTGGCAATAAATCATTGAACTACAGTACATATTATGATAAGCACATAGAACCTTTTGAAAGTCATTCACTAACATCGCACATGTCAATATCACAAGTAAAACTCTACTGTTTAATGTAATTTCTTTTTATAAAAAAATAAAAAAAATACAATTAATGTAAAGAATTTTGATACAATGGAAATGAATGTAATTCTTTCACTAAATTATATACCATTTCATTTTGAAGAAAAAACACTAGTCAAATAGAACGCTATTTTTCCTACAGAGTGTCTACGATTAATTGAATAAAGACAGTAAGCGTGATGTGCGTTGAAATACAGAATTAAAATTCACCCTTTTCATTGCTATTTTCAACTATTTACAGTATAACGAACTGGTGATTAGACAAATGATCAAATAGTTACAATTTATACTAGTTTTTTTTTTCATGCAAAGCATTTTATCAATCACTTTACAACTTCATGAAATCAAAGCAATTACAAGTTATTTAAAGTGGTACGTTTAACGAATATCCTATAAAAATTTACAAAACAATTGTGTTTACGTGATGCAACATTTACAAACACCCGGTAGTTTAAGAAGTCACCAGCCACAAAACAATCAAAGTGTAACATTTCAGACACTTTTATTTGCCAACAGCATCGATTCTTCAATCTAGACAAAATTAAAATTCCTCAAAAGTGATCGCCTAAGTTACAAAATTCAAAATGTAACGACAGAAATACTCATTAATCAAAAACAGAAAATACCGCTTAAAATAATCAATAACACTTATTTATTGCACTATGTAAACAGCCAGTTGCTTAAAGACAGAGAAATCAGTTGGCTGAACATTTTAATCGATAATGATGTACTGTACAGTAAAATGTTTGTTCGCAATAACTAAACTTCAAATACCGGTAATGCACCATTACAGAGTTTAATATACTATTTTAAAATGGCTGAAATAAAATATTGCAAGTAAAGTAATCAGCAAGTGAGAAACGCGAAAAATTTTAACGTTAACGTGACGAGAAGCGACTTTTAATTAAATAATAATGTGACGGTACCGTAATGCCAATTAGGTTACTTATTGCACTTAACGAAATTTAATTAAAGAAACCTAAACTTTTAGTCAAAAATATTTGAAATTTAGCAAGAGAAAGTCGGTTAATGCTTTTTTATTCGTATAAAATTATTTAACAACCGTTAATTAAATTTGTTCCTTCCTTAATGACAAATTAAACCTCTTTACTTGATAATCCTGACTTAAACATTACAGACAACTTAAGGCATTTACAACAACAATTTTAACCGTAGTAAAAAACCGTCATAATATTTATACTTCAGAATATACAGTACAGCATACTGTATATGTAGTTTTATGCGATTGCCGTTATGAACTTTTATACTGTAACTTCTTAACTTCGCGTCATTAACACAAGGCCCCAATTACAACAACCTTTCAATTTGTATTAACCTGAAAATGAATGGGCATTGGAAAACTCTCTCAACACCACTTTAATACATCAAGCAAATGTCACTCAAACGACCCTGACGTAATAAGACACTTTGACGCAATTCAAGCGTTAGTTGATCGCCCAAACTGTTGGAAAACCTAATTGGTTTGTTAAACATCTCGACAAAAAATATTCAATGTAATTGACTACTGATCTTTTGTCAAAAGCAATCAAATTCTAAACGATATTTCCAAAAATACATGCAACGAATATCTATATTTGGTTAGATTTTATTACAGTATTTAAAATGCATAACAATCGACTTTGATTAATTTTTTTTAATTTTATAATTATTAATATAATTGAGCTTAATAAACTAATTTGCTCAAGGCTTAAAATGACGCCTCCGCATCATATTACGCTAATGCTATTTGATAGCAAGTTAATACATTAAAAAACCTGTTAAAGCTTTTAACAACGTAATAAACGATACCAATCGTTTAAAAATTTATAAAGTGTTTTATTGTCCCGTAATCTTAATGAGGGCCACAACAATTACGAAAGAAGTTAACTGAGATGTTTCGACTTTATTTCCATCGTTATTTTTTAAAAAATAGCTCATAAAATTAAAGTACAAGTAATGACTGATCAAGTATTAAGTCATTAGCATAATTAAACGTCAATTGTTTAACACTTAGAATACTTTAAAGAAAACTCATACAAGAATGAAGAGTGAAACTTTTCAACGATTTAATGCTCTAAAAGCCATCCATCCATAAAATAATACAAATTAAAGATAAACTTCTCTAATAACAATGAATTTAGTTTGTAAGTCTCAATATTGCTGAAAAGTTTGTTATAATTTATTACCAAAGACTTTATATTCATCCCGACGTTTAGTTATTAAGTATAAATTATCTTTCGTAGAGAAAGCTCGCTGATGTTTCTTACCAACAATAATGAAAACTATGTAATTTCTAGCAAAAAAAAAACCAATTCACTTGAAAAATGTTACAAGACGCGACTTAACAACGATGATATGGCGTTCAATTTGCATTCTGTTAATATTTAAATAGACAACCAACTTAGTTTCAAATAAGCCTAATTTAAATCTTGTGGAAAGAAAAGGAAATAAGCTCAGCTGAATTTTAAAGTTTCCATGATAAATATCCGCATTCCAACTGAATTGCCGAAAGAAAATCCAATTTAAAAAATCATACATTAAGACAAGTTAGAAAATATGCATAAAGTAAAGCGCATATGAGTTAAATTTGCAGTTGCAACTTATAACTCGTTTTGTATGTATCGTCGTGAACATGTGTAATGGGATTGATGGAGAATTACAGTCGTCAAATAAATAAGATTTTATATTTTTTTTGGACATGCTACGTTCAAATAAGTTGAGAGTTAGTGTATCAGTCACGTAACCAGTTCGCATGAAAAAAACATTCGGTTTAGATCTAAATGGAAATCTAGAAGACTTGTGTGTCTTTGAAATAAGATTTATTGATGAAAGTGGCGGGGAAACGTGTCACAACGTATGACTTACAGCGCACATCAAAAAGTTACAAAACACAAATTTTCAAGAATAAAAATGCCTTAAAATCAAATGTACAAAATACAAAATTGTAATTTTTTTTATTTGAATGTAGTAACACAACTAGCTAACCAAAAAAATTCCTGTCAAGCATACAAACATCCTTGTCAAATGTTCAATGTCTTTTATGTTGACACTTCCATCATCGACGCATTCCGATAGAAGATGGCAGTGTATAGTAATACAGTATATTCATTCAAGTAAATATAAAAAAAAACATGCATTGTATATCCAGAAACTTTCACTTAATAACATAGATAAAGATGAACTATCACCAAAAAACAATAGTGCTGTTCATGACATGTTGCTAACAAAAGCTTAACATTTAAAATAGCATTACTGTAGTTTTTAAATTTAATAATAACATCTACGGGTAATTACTATATAAATTTTGCGCAGTCACAATTGTTTATCTCTAAAACTTCAGACAATTATATTCCTTTCAAGTTCTAAAATAATTATAAAGTTTACATACGATGTCGTATAGTAACTTTAATGGTTTTCGAATCGAATGTGATTTTTACTACTCTGTTGTTTTAATATGGAAAATCATCCATTAACAAATGCATCCGTAAATTCACTTATTAGCATTCTACATAAGCTCCCATTACCTTTAAAAGTCTTTCAAATCAAAATGTTTCCATAAAATTACTATTGCAGTAAATGACGATGCATTATTTTCTTTAATTGTAAGTAATAATGATGCGCGCCTCCACAATTATTCAGTATTAAAACCTTTGCAATAGAGTATTACGAAACTTTTATAAACATTGCTAAAAGTTTAAATCAACAATGTAATTGGACTTGTTTATAATTGCAACTCTTTTGGAATACATGTACTGTAAAAAAATAGCATAAGAGAAATACATTATGAAGCTACGTTAGAGTGGCAATTTAAAAAATGTGTTGCTTCCTAGTGTTAGTACTCATCGTAATGTCCAACTACATAAACGTCAACATTAAATTGCTTTTTGTAATGTTTTTCGAGCAATTTTCTGTGCTTACTGTAGAGAAATAACATACCCATACAGATTATGATTATTATTGCGGCTATGCTTAACTTACTTTTAAGACCCTTTATATTTTGAAATGCCTTCTGCGATTTTTCCCCCCTACTTTCTATTACATTGTAATTTTTTACTAAAGTATCAAAATCAACAGCGATTATTTCGTATGCTTAAATCGACCTTAACGCACTCCGTGAAGGATATTTAGTTTTTACTTGAACATCGATAACCCTTCCTATAAAACTCAACACCTCCTTTTAACCCCTATTTTGCAAACGTTTGCTGCCATTAGCCCCTCCTTCAAACGTAAACATTACACAGTCCGTAGAGAAATTAAATTCAAATGAACCGTAAAGCAGTGTTGAAAACATCCAATACAGTAAATACTTGTTGCTGTAATGCACTTCATTCACCTTATACTTTTCAATTTGCTTTTAATTTGTTTTATCAATGTTTTGCCCAGACAAGTTCAAATAAAGGCATCTTACATAGTTGAATTTTCATTCTAAAAACCCTAGCCAATTTTTTATTTGAAAATCATATTTATTCAGTCACTTAGAACCAGACTTCCATAATGACCTTTTGACGTTAAAATCAAGTACATCACAGCATTAACATCCCCTCCCGTTATCTTCTCAATTTACTAGAAGTGAGAAAATTTTAAATAACAGGTTTTTTTTGTAATTTATTGTAAACGAAAAACTTTCTCCGGTGACGACAGCCAATAAATCAGCTGCTATGCTTACATTTCCAATCGATCTGCATGTAAAACCACGTGACTTTGAATTTTTACCCCAGCCACCCACGATACGCCATTGGTGCTTTTATTATGTAATATCGCGCTCAGTGTTTGCACCCTCCCCAAGCACCACGTGGTGTGGAGAGGGGTTACAGCCAGCATATATAGCTAATGGCATGTGGCCCCATTGGTTAAGAGCCAGAACGAGATTTGTAGAGTGCGGAAAAGAAATCTGTTCAGGACCACCTGCAGTCACTTTCCATCAGCTAAACTACCAGCACTCAGATTTCATATCGTCCTGAACGCTAAACAGCCCCGTCCGATCACCAAAGTCATTAAACAACAGGTAAGAAAAGATATTTATTTATACATATCAAAAGAAAACATTAACCCAAATTATTACAAAAAAGTTGACTCAACTCGGGTCTTAATAATATTTGTTTAAGTTACTTGCATCTGGTTAACGTAGCGCATTTACCCATAAAACGCTCAAATACTAACATGTTTCCACAAACAAGATGATGCTTTTTAAAGTTTTTTTTTTAAAACTTAATAAAACTTTTCAAAAATAATAACAATGCAAACACTAAAAAGTACTAGCATTAAAAATCCTGAATGTTATTAAAAATCCTGAATGTTATTGTTTATGGTGTCTTTAACTGGGAATTATAAAACTTTTTTGACAAAACTAATTAAAAGTTGTAAAAAAAAAAGTTAAAACATCCTCTCAAATAAATACAGTACATTGATTATTTTAAATTACGTAGTTAATTACATAATGTGATAATAAACCCCGATTTAAACGATTACCGTATTATATTTCAATGTTAAATTAGAACTTATAAAATAAGATACTAAAACCAACATCATTATTTAAAGTCGGCATGTCTTACCCGAGAAAGTGTCTAATGACCTATTCACGAGAAAACTTGACTTAATTTAATTTCACTGACATGTTCCATCGTCAACGTCGCACACGCAGCTTCCATTTTTCTGTTTAAGAAACTCATTTAAATAAGCACTTCCAAAATTGATGGAAAGCAATCCTGTATAACCGACGTCATCAAATGTCATTAATGTATGTTTTATAAGCCGCCAAAGCTCTTACAATGTTGACACCAACATCATTACTTGCCAAATAATCAGTACTTCTACTCTTATATTCATATCTTATAGATTAGATAACCACAATACACAATTACAACACAATTTTATAAATAAAACATCTGCGGTTCATTCCGGAAAAACTTGTTTACTTTCATCGAGTTATGGATGGATGCAATGCGACAAACTCATTCAATATTCACAGTTTCTGTTACAAAACCACCAAAACAGTCATAACTTCCTAACAACCTTCTTTGCAATTCATGTGCAGCTCAGAGAACACTATGTAAACTCATCTACTGAATTTGTGTACAAAAGTACATGTTTATTGCTTCTATGCAATATTATCTAACTTTATGTACTGTCTTTTTGTTTTCTGAGCGCTTACTACATACACTAAAAAACTATAAATTATAAAAACACATAACTTTACAGTAATAAAACAAATAATGTACATACACCTACGGCAGTGCTGAATGAGATTATGAAAAAATGACCTACAGTGAAACCCCGTTAATACCAACTCGCTTAATACAAAACAGCATGGCGGTCCCGAACTAAAGTATAGGCATTTCCATAGATTGGTTTCCCGTTAATACGAAACAAAACCCTTTTAATACAAAAAAATTTCGCTTTTCCAAATGAAAAATTGGATATACCGCCGGCGAAAATGTAGAGAAAATCAAACTTTTTATAAGTTTAAAAGTTTTTATAAAAACAAATACAAATTCAATACATTTTTTGTTTGTTTTTATCAAAAAAATTTAAAATTACATCGTTTTTTCTGAGAAGCATGTGTCCACAAAATGCATAATATTTGAAATGCAAATTTTGTATCTAATATGACGTAAATAATGATTTCAATATGACGTAAATAGTGAATTTAATATGTTGTACTTTAAGAAATGTCATTTTAGTGAAAATATATATATTTTTTGCATGTTTCGGTTAAAACAAAATCCGTTTAATACGAAACAAATTCTCGGTCCCAAGCTTTTCGTATCAACGGGGTTCCACTGTATGTGTACTGCTTTAATAATAATTATAGCAAACATACACAAAAGCCTGTCTTAAGTTTTCTGGGTAAATTTACTATACAGTATAATGCCTGAGCTGGAAGCTTCGGTGCAATTATTATTGTTTAGAAATGAATCAAATTCCATTTAAAATACTGTAATGAGTACTGCAGTCTGAAGGTTAAGTAGTTACCTGCTGTTATTAACCAGTTAATAATAAAATCACTAGATAATACTAAATCTTACAACAAAGTTATTATGTTCAATATTAAAACGGTAACACCAAATAAACAAGATGTAACAATAAACCGTGTCAAACCCCACATTTATTCACCCTTCCAACATGTGTTGCTGACATTCAATCAAGTGATACTAATTATTCCATCAAGTATACTGAAAGAAAAAAAATAATAAACGTCGATCAAATAACCAATTAGCACTTCTCTCCGCTGCATTTACTCGAGTGCGCACTTATTGGCTCTTTATAGACTAATAAGACAGACAAGCATGTCTTTCTAAAATACTGACAATGGCATAAAAAATAAACAAAGCATCAAGAAATTCAATTGCGTTGTGTACTAATTATATTGAATTTTATTTTTAAATGTAGGAAATGAACGCTTCCAGCAGCTTCTTATGTGTGATTGTCATTTCTATGATGGCAATTGCAAGTGTGGTGTTAGCGGCCAACGAAATGGACACGGAAAATGGACAGCACCCATTGCAAGGCCAAGATCTAAGCGTAAGTTAACCATTTCCTTTTGATTTTATTATTATTTCCAAATCTTTGTATACGACATGTACTAAATCAATTTCACATCTTTTGATGATTCCAATAATAGTAATTAAACTGTCAAAAACATAACTTAATCGCCAACTAATTGGTCTCTTAATTACCAACCATTCCAATGAAGCACGCATCATTAACTTGCTGAAGCACGTAAACCGAATTAATTATTGTCATAAATGATTTCAACCACTTACAGTACTGTATATAACAACTGCTACGACGTACAATGCAAATAACTAAAATACTAAAGTAACTTAAATACGGTATTCAATAATGATCAAGCAAAACAGTCGATTAGTTTTTAAATCGCCAAAATTTGTAAAATAAAAAATTTCTTAAAATGTTCATCCGACGTTTAAACAGTAATTTAGCACTCGCATTTTTATTTACCAACCCCTATCGTAAATTTATAGTGTAATCAAACGATGTAATTAAAGAGCTTGCCTAAAGATATAATCAAAGAAAAGTGGTCTTGACAACAACGAAATAAAACGACTCATTAATTGCGACAAAAGCTAAACACCGATAACTTAACAAGCAAAATAACCTAGTTAATTACTGGAAAACGTCATTCAAATTAAACTTGAGTCTGACACTCTGGCTTCCTGATTTGAAAAAAGTTCAATCTTTTGAAAATTTCAAAGATCAAACTCGATATTACAACTCCCAAAGTGGCGGTTAGCAGCAACAATTAGAAGCTCCAAACTTTAATGAACTGTCTCTTTCACATTGCTTTTTATTTCAGCTGTTTACCAAGTGGTTTACGAGTGTACTCGATTTCATTAAATGCTTTTCTAAAATATAGTATTAACATTATAACATCGTATTATTGTATTTCTTTTAAAGCTATTAAAGCATCACAAATACTGATTACAACTTAGGGAAAAACTTACTGCGCAGCCAGGTACACTATCAGAATATAGATTTTGCCAACGTCATTATTTCATTTAGTTTGAAAACTTGCAACAAACATTCATTTGACAGCCATGTGATACGCTCATTGAAAATTTATAAACAAAGGCACTTCCCACTTATCAATGTAAAGCCCTGCAGTCATAATTACCCATGTAAATCTATAATTTATGCAAGTTAAAGAAAAGTCAGTAGAGTAAATACTGTACTACCGCAAAGTACTTGTATATTGGCTTTGAGATAGAGCAAGCTACCCGTACATTAAAACCCTTTGAAACTTTACGACACTAAACACAAAAATCTGTTGGTTTTACCGATACATTTTTCAATTGTTATGCAAACGAAGCACCGGCATTTATGCATACTACGTTAGATTTAAGTTAACAACTTAACCCAGCATGTGTTTGCATCAACTTTGTACCGCAAACTTACTGTATACTAACAGTAATACAAGATTATACAGCTATCAGAACATATTAAGCTAAATGATCGTTCATAATACGATATATGTAGATCATCATTAAGTATAATACATACCAGTATTTAATAAAGCCCTGTAGTCACCTGAGACACAACATTTTGAAACATTTTCTTACACCGATGATGTTGCATTGTTCAGTTAAAGTTAGGCTTAAATCGGCGTTCTTAATTCACAACCGAATTTGTGTAACATTTTCGGTTAAAATTACTATACCAGCATTTTCACTTGAATTACAATTTATAATAGTTACAAATCGCGACTTTTCACGAAACAAAAAGTTCTAATATTTATGGTGACCGATATACTGTATCAAAATAAACGCACATTAATTATAGCACTGTACACCGAATATACGCGAAACCTAAAACTTCTGCTAGCTTCCGTAAATGCTACACTGGTCCTACAGTGTAACAAAAACACCGGATGTATCATGTATACAATATACAGTATTGTTCTTTGCGTAACAGCTGTTTGTGTACAGTATAGCATACGGGAAAAACCGTGATTTATTCTTTTTCATTGCAAAATAAATTAATTTCACGTTCCTTTTCAAATAAATGATCGTAAATCGAGTAATAAGTGTTGCCAAATTTAATAAAGTACAATAAATAAATGACTTATGCTGCAAAAAGTAATAATGCACCGTCATAATGTCATGAAGTTAAACGGGTACAAGACAGATATGCATTATGGCATTATTATTTTCATCAAACTATTTGTTAAAATTAATGGTTAATACTTTACAGAACATCCAGTGTGAAAGTTTAAAGGGTGATGCACTTCACATAAAACGTTTGATTTTATTTTTTAACAGAAACAAAATTATATTTTATAATGAATTAAATCTTACCAAACTGATAAAGTAATACGAGTACGAAACTTTTATTAGTGTACCAGTGACCTTTCTAGATAATTAAAAATTAAAAGCAATAAATTTTTTATATGATACTCGTACAATCCTTTAGTCAGACCCGCCCGTCATAATTACACTGTCATGTTCAAACACAACAGTCAGTTTGTTTGGCTTTGCACTTTGGGTTGCAAAAGTAAAGAATACGCATAAGACCAAATAGTACAAATAAGACCAAACGCAGCTGCTCATACAAGTGAAATGAAAAAACCGTACAATTAATAAACTTTTTATTTTTCAGTTAGTAGAGGACGATGGGTCATTAGACGCTGTCCTCTTGAATTATCTGTTTGCCAAAAAATTATTCCGTCAGCTGGAAAATGGTCAAGATATTTCCAGGCTTCTGCACAAACGAAATTACTGGAAACAATGCGCATTTAACGCCGTTTCATGCTTTGGACGACGCAGAAAGTAAAAACTTGTATTCCCCCCTAATGTAACATTTTATCTTCTTTTAAAATGATTGAATTGATTCCGAGACATTTTCGAATATTTCGCAAATAATTTATATGATTTTGAATTTTTATTTAATCTCTTACGTAATGTTAATGTACAGAACGATTTATCAATAATTACAATCGAATTTATTGATAGATTAAATTTTGATCTCTTCAAATTTTTTGTTTGTTAATTTAAACAAATGTAGAAAGTTATCGTTTTAATAAAACCCATGTCAACTCCGCAAAGTTTTAGAAAATCGGTTATTATGTATACAGATTTGTTTCAGTCGATAAATTTTAAAAGTTGTGTTTCTTCGAAGTGCTTAGTCATACCGACAGTATAAACATCAAAACATTCTGCTATCTTTTTCGTTGTTAATAATTTTAAAAACTCTAAACAAACAGTGCACCTAAAACATTAATCGCTTTATGATTCTCATTTAGATATAAACTCGCTAAGCGATGACATTTTTTGTAGCTATATAAAATATATTTAATTTATTTATTGCACATGTAATTTATAATATCTCGCACCAAATCGACTGTATTTTGCAGTTTTATGCATTTTTCTGTTATGCACTCTCTGCATGCTGGATTAAATGCTAAATAAAGTGGCTTTACAATCGAGATCACTTTTCTTAGCCAAATTTTCACTTAATCTTCTTGACTCGTTCAAGTAAGAAAACAAAGAACTTTACCATAACATATTATCAGACTATTAATTTAAAGAAATATACTATTTACCTCGCATATCATTATTGGTTACTTACCCATATAATAAGAAAACCGTGTTAATGATTAAGATTGTAGCCATGTGTTACCATTTTACTGGCCTTGGTGAAGAATGAACTTTTACTTGAACACCACATTCAGGGCACCGGTAATTTGGATCATTAGATATGCTAGCCTGTTAATTAATAAATTTGCATTTTACTAATCGATTAAATATCATAACAACTTTAGACCTTACAGTTACACAATAATAACAAAACATATGTCGACATCCAAAGCAATATGGCACTGTTGGAGGCATTTGGCAAATCACACACATCTTAAAGTCTTCAGTCGTTCTTTGAGACTCGCTAGTGGGTTCCACGAATTCTAATGGAATGTAACGGCACATCGCATTAAGTAAACGTTTCACGTTCATCAAAGGCACAAAAAATGCAAAAAATTCCTAAAAGAAATTACAAATTAATAAGCAAATTTTATCATCGTTGATAAAAGAAACAGCTTTACTGCAAAACCATGCCATAACAGTTCTCGATTGAGATATTCGTAGCTGACCTACAAATTGACATTAAATTTTAGTTTAATTAATTCTAATTAAAATCAATTAAGTTACTACTTGTCTGATATTTTGTCTTGACGCAGGAACGGGTCTTAATTTCAGAATTCTTTCCAAAGGAGCTGAGTATTTTCCTTCAACTAAAAACAGCAAGAGATTAGCTAGTGTGATGCATCGTATTCCAATTTCGGTCCAGTTCAGTGTCGACAAAACCTGCAATACCATACATTAATAAGTATAAACAATTTAACCAAATAATACACAAAAATTCGTTTACTATTTGTCTAAAATTGGGCCATAACTTTAGCCATAAAGTGACGTGATTTTCTCTAGCTTTAATCCAGTGCGTACCAATCAATCCACCAACGTACAGTATTAACTGAGTCTGTGTTGGTGACTTTGCTGTTCGTCGATCTCGAAATTTAATATTGAGCATCCGTTGACCAACAGTCGCATTATGACTTTTCAGAGAATACTATCAAAACATTACAATTATAATACTGTCACCAATGCATAAATTATTATGCAAATCTTACCCACAATATAATAAACTTAAGAAGGCATTCCAATTCAACCTCAACTGCTGACAAATATCGCGGCTATAATACCAATAAATTACATTTTGTAAAATTATAAATATTACAAAGTATTACTGTATATAATCTCAAAAGTACCTTAACATATTTAAAAGATTTTGTTAACTGCTCTTTAAATAATCCACACAGCTCGTCATTCAGCTCTTCAGCATCTAGCTACGTCATGCAAAAGGAATATTAATAAGATAAAATAATGAAAACGTTAAAACGCAGTATTCTTATTTTGTTGTATAAAAAATATTTTTGAAAGTATAATTTGTTATTTCAATCAGATAACATGCCAATACAAAATCCTATGTTATTATAATGTTACCTGCGATACGCGTTGTACATATGGATCTTCATTAAATTCATCCACATCTTCCCTGACAGCGTCACAATTATCACCCATGACCAACCCCTGTATAACAAAAAGTTAAAGTTGGAAATTCAACTATTAAATTATTATAAAAACCCAAAATATTTCATTACCTTGACTGTTTACTTCCATGTGTTTTGCATCACTTGAGAGCCAAAATCATGATCATCGACTGCAACGGTTGCGCCATCCAGTGATTGCACGGCAAAATCATGGTCAAACCTTAATTCCTGAACCTCATTTCTTTTAAAATTCTGAGTAGTACACTTGTCAAATGTATACGACTTGACCATTTAATTCTTTATTAAATACGTTGATTTTAAATTACTAACCATGCCTGACATCGTTGTGACACCATTAGGTAGAGTATATTGCGATTTTTGTTTCACAAATTCTTATACATATCGACGAATGCGAGTAATGATTATTTGTTGTCATCGTTTGTTTAGGTGCCGGGCAAGGTAAATGTCACGATCTCAGTGTTTGGTTTCATTCACATGTCTCTTATATTGTTTTGTGACTTTTTTAGATGTTGGACGAAGTTGTATTTTAGTTACAATCGGAGGGAAAAATATTATGTTGGATTGCGGAATGCATATGGGATATAATGATGATGTGAGGAAAACAACTTTAACCATGTTAAAAACAGTCAATAAAGTTTGTAAAATAATTTTTTAGAGACGTTTTCCTGACTTTTCTTTTATAAATCCTAATGGCTCATTGACCGAATATATTGACTGTTTAATTATCAGGTAACATTAATAAATAATTGAATGAATTCATTCAAAAACTGGCTTATTCTGTAGTCATTTTCATTTGGACCATTGTGGAGCTCTTCCTTACATGACAGAAATGGTTGGATACAGCGGGCCGATTTACATGACACATCCAACTAAAGCTATTTGTCCTATATTATTAGTAAATCATCTTTTTGTTAAATGATAATTCTACAGTTAATTACATATCATTGTTTCTTGTAGGAAGACATGAGAAAAGTTTCAGTTGAAAGAAAAGGCGAAACAAATTTTTTTACTTCTCAAATGATTAAGGATTGCATGAAGAAAGTTACAGCTGTAAATTTGCACCAGTGCGTTCAGGTTACACAATTATGTGATTATAAATCATTTTTATAACTCACTAAAATGGAACTAAAATAAATTAGGTAGATGAAGATTTAGAAATAAAAGCATATTATGCTGGTCATGTGCTAGGTGCTGCCATGTTTCATGTACGAGTTGGAGAAATGTCATTTGTTTACACGGTAAGAGGAGTGATAAACTACAATGAAATTCGAGCATTTTTTTTACACATAATGTATATTTAATAGGGTGATTATAATATGACACCAGATCGACATCTAGGAGCTGCATGGATTGATAAATGTCGGCCTGATTTACTTATAACTGAATCGACATATGCCACAACAATAAGAGATTCAAAACGCTGTCGTGAAAGAGATTTCTTGAAAAAAGTTCATGATTGTATCGAAAAAGGAGGAAAGGTAAATTCAATAGATACTCGAATAAGCTTATATTGAAATTAATCAATTTGTTTAGGTGTTGATACCCGTGTTTGCACTGGGTCGTGCTCAGGAATTGTGCATTCTCTTAGAAACTTATTGGGAAAGAATGAATTTGAAAGTTCCCATTTATTTTGCTGCTGGCTTAACAGAAAAAGTATGTAATCGGTATACAGTATAATTTTCTAAATGCTATCATTTTTTATCCCTTTTTAAATTTTTAGGCGAATAATTATTACAAAATGTTTATTACATGGACGAATCAAAAAATTAAAAAAACATTCGTTCAGAGGAACATGTTCGATTTTAAGCATATTAAGGTATTTACGAGTAGTTTTGATTTAAATTAATAACTTGTTTTAGCAATCAATTTTTTGTCTTGCAAGGCATTTGATAAAGCTTACATTGACAATCCAGGAGCAATGGTTGTTTTTGCTACACCTGGTATGTTACATGCTGGTTTATCATTACAAATTTTTAAGAAATGGGCCCCATGCGAAAACAACATGGTAATATGTTATGACTTTGCTTTTTATAATATCTCCACTATATCAATGAATTGTTACGGTTTTCGAATAGGTGATTATGCCAGGTTATTGCGTTGCTGGAACAATAGGGCACAAAGTTTTAAATGGAGCAAAGAAAGTCGAATTAGAAAACAGACAAGTTGTAAGTATCCGAATATTATTAATCGATTATAAACCAATGTTACATCTTTAAAAATGATTATGATATAGGTGGAAGTGAAACTTTCTGTTCAGTACATGTCATTCTCAGCGCATGCAGATGCCAAAGGAATCATGCAGCTAATTCGTCACTGTGAACCCAAAAATGTAATGTTAGTGCATGGAGAAGATCTTAAGATGGACTTTTTAAAACATAAAATTGAAAAAGAATTTCGTAAGCATAAGTCATATATTTCTATTCACGCATAATTTGTTTATGCATGTAATAAATAATGCAGAGGTGCCTTGTTATAAACCTGCAAATGGTGAAACAGTAGCTATTCCTACGTGCCCTAGCATTCCTGTGGATATCTCGGCTAGCCTTCTAAAAAGAGAGTTAGAAGGTAAATAATGTTTAAGTAAAAATCGTCGAAATTCATTAGGAAATAATTAAATTGATTTCATTAGAAATGAGCAATCCTGATTCCAAGCGATTACATGTGATGCATGGTGTTTTATTGATGGGCGATTCGGTAGAAAAGTTTATAGTTATAAAATTGTAATGGGCATGGCCCATTAATTCGATTTTTTGTTAAAGAATTTACAACTTGTTGATGCTGAAGAAGCCATGCACACTCTTGGACTTACTCCACATAAGATCAGATTTACTTCAACATTAACAATAGAAGACCCAGGACCCGTTAGTAAAACTACTGAAAGAATTTATCAACAAATTAAATGGTAATGGTAAATTAAATTAATATAATAAAAATCATGTTTTTTTATAAAGAAAAATTTATTTGTAGCCACTTAAAGGAATACGATACTCAGCTACTTCCAGATGGATCGATTTCAGTTGATTCCGTATTAATTCAAGTTTCAAGTAGCGAAGACGATGACACCAAAACGGTTTTAGTGTCCTGGGCTAATGAGGTAACATGATAAGATTGATAATATATTACTACAGTATTAATACTTGTTTTAAACTAGGATGAGGATCTTGGGAGTTCATTGTATTCGTTAATTTCCCGTTTAGCAACTTAAATTTTGTTTTCTAATCAACTGTAAAAGTTACATTTAGTTTTAATAAAAGTTGTGGTATATAGTACCTACATTATTGTGTTCATTTTTAAGCATTTTATTTAGCGCCTATAAGCTCACGTGAACAATATTTAGAACTTGTTTTAATTTAAATCGTTCTATTATGGGTTTTAAAATGTCGTCTTTCTGTCTTACGTTAACTTTACTTTTAATAATCTTGTTTACGATTTAAACAACTGTATTTTTGTCGTTTCTTATTTGGTTATTTATAATAGACTGGCACACCACTTTATTTGTGTTTTCTAACTGTGCAAAATGGGCTGGTATAATTCATTCATTTTAAAATAATTCATTAAGCAAAAACTATTACATTTTTGTTTCAGCATTCCAGTATTAATTCTTCAAATAGTTGTGTGTGTATTACTGATGTCTACCATTGGCTTTATGACAGCTACCATCGTTCTGGCAGTCAATTTCAACAGTAAAAACTTTTTTAAATGATCGGTTATTTTGCAATGATACTTTAACGATATAAATAGAACATAAGTGTATTGTTAGCCATGAGCAGGCTGACGAAGAAGTCAACAATATGACAGCAAACGTGTACGAATTGAAGGACGAATATTCCAGAACAAGATGGTAAAAACAGTGATCGTTTCGTTTTCAATATTATTAGAAATGCTTTAATCATTACTTCCTACTATTCAGCTGTTGGAAACTAAACATTATGACCGTAGTAGTGGTTGTCCTTACTGGTTTTGTTGTCAAATCACTTGTGATTGCAGTGGTTTGGGGAATTTGTCATCACCGACATAACCGAAGTAATTATTAATAATTTATGTTTAGCAGTGATATGAAATTTTCTGTAATTATTATTAGCATGCTTTATCTTATGTCAGGTCGCCAATTAGATTTAGCCAATCATTCCCGACCAGCAATTGTTCCAATAACTACTGCTTTTTCAAATTTAATTGGAAGTTCAAGTTAAAAATGTTAACATGTTTTACATTTAATACAATATTTATGTTTTGCAGTAGTTCTCATCAATTTGATTTACTGTTAATAATAATAAGTTTCGATTGTATTAAATTATTAATAAAAATGCTCTTCTTGCTTGGTTAAAGCTTTGGTAATGATTTAAACCGTAATACTAAGTTCACTCTAATAAATCAACAAAAAACTACAATTCTATTTTAAAACATTAAAGCTTGTCTTCTAAAATTTAAAAATCTGTTCGTGTATTCTAATTACAGAATGCATTTTTATTCCAAAGAAGAATATTCTGGATCTCAAGCTAAATATTGATTTCTTGCAATCATAAGTTAATTATTGCTTTATTTATAAAAAAAATCATTAATAATTGTTAAATGAGAATACTCCATAGTTATTTTACAGAGTTTACAATATAAATAAGAATTACACGACTAAAAAACGTCCGAATAGTATTCACCATCATTCATCAAGCACGGTAATGGGCTGGCAAGTGTTTCATCCCTACTCTGTGTTTTAAATTAAGATTTTAAAAACTTTGCTTTCTTTAATGGTTTTAGCATCTCCATTATAATTCTACAAATAATTTTGTTTGTTCTTGGTTTTTTCACCATCTGTTTTATGATCTCGACAATTGTTCTTGCAGTCAAAGTCTATAGTAATTTTTTTTATTCTAAAATCCAAGCCTGATGACTTTAACATTAACGGTTCACTTTTTAATAAAATAGATCACAAGTGTGTTGTTGTCGCTAATGAACACGGCGTAGATCCATTTTCAGCTTTTATTTCAACAGAGCATTGGTAAATTAGTCAACCGAAAATGAATTGGTAAGCTATCGTAGCATTTAATTTTCATAAAACAATAAATATTGTGGTGATTCTAAAACTAAATAATTTTTACCAGGCTTTCAAGCATAATTAGCTTGGTATTTGTGGGCTTGTTTATTGGTTTCATGTACTTAATTTCTCGCACCAGAAGATTCGACTATTGTAAGATGTATTCTTTATCACATTAATTTTTAAACACTGGATCTAACCCATTTATTATTCTTTTTTAAAAAAAAGATCGTCATCGCCTGTTACACCCTCATGGACATCCGCAGACTCCTCCACCTCTAAACAATAATCAAAGTATTGGCCAAAGTTTCATTAACAGCCTTATTGTTCGAATTCGACGTTTACGAGGAAAAGAAGATGGAAAAGATTAAAACGATATTCATAATTTCAGCAAAAATATTAATAATGTTCATTGTGTTTTGTGTGCTTAATTTAACATGTTGACGTTATACTGTATCTCTCATTAAATTTCACACTTTCAAAATGTTAATATGAAATAAAATCAGTTTTACATTTAAATATGCTATACAACCATAAATTTAATCAAAACAAGATCAATGCGTTCGTAGTAAAACAAATGAGATTGTGAAAAAAAATACATTCTAATCAGCCTGAATTTTTTCTTTCAATTTAAATACAGTATTCGAAAACTCGAACAAACTTGTTAATACTGTAATCAAATTTGAACTAATCTATAGATAAATAACGAACATATATAAATAATGAAAATGTAATTCCTTAAACAAGGATAAATAATTTCGAAAATTATTATAAAATGAGCACGTAAGTAAGCTATTTCCTAGTAATCAGTAGATGCTGTTTGAATGAAGGAAAAATATTTATCATTCAAAATTGTACTTTCAGTTACCATCGAGTCTTGGCAATTGTTTCGATTATCTTGGCCTGTTTTGCTTTATCTTTAATCATTGCAACCATCGTTTTACTCATCTCTAGTAAGCAAATGCATTCATTCTTAAAAATAACAACTATTTAATAGTGACTTTATTACATAATTTGATATAGCCGACCATCCGATTAATACTTCTAGAAAAGCTGATATCAATCATTCTTGCTATCGAAACTCAATTGGCACCAACCCACCTGTCTATCAAAATCAAGTTAATGGAACTTCAATCGGCTGCATCAAGTGTATGTTAACGTTCTTCAACGTATTAAACAGAAACAATCGTCATTAAATTACAATTACATCGTCAAAAATACCCTGATTATACTGTGTAATGTTTTCACGACTTTATTTTAAGCTTACAACAATTCAAAACAAAATCTCTTTGCTTAAATGTTAACATTTCCTTCCATAATTTGGGATATACAGTAGTACATTTAAGTAATCATTAATTCAATTGATCAATAAAAACGTTTAATAATTCATACATAAAATATTATATTTTACATTTCAGAATTGCATCAATAAATACTTACGGTATTATTAATGTGATCAATTAAATTATTTAAAATATTTTGAAATACCATGAATAAAATAATTTAGTGCATTACATTTTAAGTCAAAAGTTGGATATTTTTCTATTGATAAGCTATCGCTATTAATTTTAAAAACATTTCAATAAAAATAAATTTGTGAGTAAGCACAAAAGAATTTAAATAACTTATAACTCGTATTTTCTAATCGTACAATATTTTACTGCCTATACGTAATGTACCAATACTTCAAACTTATGACGCCAACAATCGTTCAACTTATTGCGTTTGCCCAATTTATCTAATCGTCTACGTATATCGGTTTGTAAACGTAAAACCTTTAACCGGTCTAATCAATAATCATATCCAATGGTTACACTCTGCCGGGTTTCCATAAATACAACCCCCATCCAGCTTTATTGCTCAGATTAAACAACAAACTTCTATTGTAGTTAAAACTTCTATTGTATTAAAAACCGCTATTGTAGCTTATACTATAAAACCACAATCAAAAATGGGATGGTAAGTTAACACCACCAAATTATTATTTTTATAATAGTTATTAAAACCAACTTTTTTGTTGTTTTAGTTGCTCAGCTATGATCAAGGGAGTTGTAGTAGTAGCTTTGGCTTGTGCTACAACGGCTTTTATGATTGCAACTATTGTTTTAGCACACAAATACAATTACGAACGTATGTTATAAATGATTGGACTTTAAAAACAACTATTGTTTATATTAAATCGTTGAATAATTTCAATAGATCTGAGTGAAGCTGATTGTAACTGCACCACGACTACAAACCCCACTACAGTCCCAACAATACCAAGTGACAGCACATTGTCAACCGACAGTACATTGTCAACTGACAGTACATTGTCAACTGATAGTACATTGTCAACCGATAGTACATTGTCAACTGACAGTACATTGTCAACGGAAAGTACAGCATCGACCGCAAGTACAGCGCCGGCGGCCTACAAACAAGGTTTTAAAGACAAATTCATTTCATCTGCTGTAGAAATGGTCATACACTCACGTTAAAATGAATGCCATTTAACAAATTAATAAATATTGCTTAATTAAATTAATAAGTTTTTATATTGTAACATAAAAATAACATATAATCATTTAAATTTGTCGCCAAGATGATGCAGTGTTATTATAACTGTAGATTATAATTACTTCACAAAAATTGCAATTAAATTACAATATTTAAATAGAACTGGTCACTATTCATTCACTGTTTATAAACACAATCACGTAATCAGAATTTCAATTGTACGACTTAGATAAAAATCTAATATTATTATAGTAGCAAAATATTAATACTGTAATAGTAATATTGTAGTAAACGTGACTTACAAACATATTTTAAAGTATAAAACGATTAGATTTCCGCTATCAATTTTAGCTTCTAAAACCAGCAGACGACTGACTGTTGTGTTTTATTTTGACTAAGTTTGACTAAGCTGATAACATTCTCGAAAATCTCTCAAGTACTGTCTGTATGTCTTATTAAAAATTCAGGAGCTAAAATAATAGCCTACATTAGTTCCTATAAATCTAAAATAATTGCTCAAGTTTTGGAAACTATTGTATTGAACGAGTTAGCAGATGTAATTTATCCGGATAAATTTAAGTGTTTATTTACTGATTAACAATAAATTGTCGTTTTTATCTTTTCCACGTAAACTTTTTCGTCAATTGTGATTTTTGACGTTTTCAGGAAACTCGCACGTAATTCCTCATTCTTTAAATTATTAACTTCGCTTTTAAACTTAATTAGCTTTTAAGTTTACTTTCAAATAATATTGTAGCTAAATATTATAACTATTAACGCAAGAAGTATATTTGCTATTCCATTTACAGTACAATTATACATTATTAGGCTGCCCAAAAAAACATCTTTAGAATTGCCGTTTTATAAATTGATGTCACTAGAAAATGTTTTTATAATAGTAATTAAGTTTTGCTTAATAAAAAATATTTCAAATATAAAGATTTATCCTTTTACCGATAAATAGACGCCAAATTCAAGTTGATACTATGATATAATTTTGCAAAATATAAAATATCCTAGAAAATAAATTATCAGATAAGCTATTCGACGAACAGAGACGGTTTCCACGGTATACAATAGCTAATCAAGCTACACTTAAAAAAAAAAGTTATTTATTATTAAAAAAATGCCACAAAGTACTGTAAATGTCACTAACTTCCTCACCACCAAGCCGTTTATCATAGCGAGTTAGTCAAATATAATCTGAAAATAATTTTAAAGATAAATCGTATTACATTGTCGAAGTGTCAAGTGGAGTTGAGGAAATGTATGTCATGGTCAAGACTCGAGAATTAGTAAAAAAAAAAAAAAAACAAAAAAAAACTCAATCAATATTTTAAACGTCAAATAAAAAAGTATAATCTATAAAAAAATCAATTAATACGTTTCGTTTAGCTTATAAGATAGAAAGAATAAAAAGCAAAAAAAATAAAAGTTAAAATTTTCCTGTCAAAATATTTTTTTGTTAAAAAAAAGTACTACAAGTTGATTAAAATTGAAATGGAAACCAAACATTAGTGATAATTTATTTCCTTGTCATTTTATGCAATATTTAATCTTTTTAAAGAATAATTGCCCCAGCGTTTATACTTGCACTGTATTCTGATTTGACAATACAAAACGATCGCATTTATATTTATCAAATAAAATTATTTTCCTCATTGTGCTCATAAGTGCACTGTAACTTATTTACAACCAAATGTACCAAACATTTAATGTTTTTCAATTCGTAATGATAAATGACTTATCACTTGCTTACAACAAAATTTAGTCAATCAGCTAACAACGCAAAGTAAATAGAAATTATCAATTCTATGAGTTAGTTTACATTTTTGAAACTGATAGCTGCTGCAAATTAATAATTTTTTCTACAATATTAAAGTTACATCAAACGGCAGATAAACAATATTTCTAATAGACAACATATCAAACACATTTAAATATCCTAAAATCTTAATTATACCAATCAATTAAGCTTATAATAACAAAACCTATAATTAATCAATAAAAACTTTCAAAGGAAAACAATAATGCAACCGTATTAATTAAAAGTTAACTTTCTTCAGCAAATAATATGATTTCAAGAATTATAATCTATAGTCTTGTGATTCTCACATGTGAATGAGTGTGTGTGAGTTAAAAGTATATTACACTGTCTATTGTTTAATATGATCAATCAACTGATCAAAAAATAAAAATTAAACTGGCTGATATGACGATATCTTTGAGTAACCGAAATTGGAAACAATACTGAAATCAATTTATAACTATTTTTCCTATTGATTTTTGATCGGGTTTTAAAACTTTGAGAAACTTATTTATCCCATGAATGATAAAATTTCTGTTTACACAATTTAGGATTTTAAAACGATATTTGTATCTAATTTCACGGAAAAATCTACACAAACTCAAACACTTTAATAATTGATTAGATATCCAAAATGTATCGTCAAATAAGCCCTGAATTTATTTCCCATGCAAATACAATCACTTTCAAACAAATACTGTATTAAAAAAATCCATAAAAATAACTAACCTAATCGATCAAGTACACTGTATAAGTTAACTATAAAATATCAAAGTCAGCCAATTAAAAATTCGATTGAATAAATGTCATAATCACCAACGCAAAAAATGACCATTAATAACGTAACAGTGAATACCGTACAAAAAAAGCTAATTTATTCACATCAGCTGCTGTCAAGCCGTAATTTTGTTTACAAAAAAAATAACAGCCATGTACTGTACACGAAAGTGCCTGAATCCAATCAATCACTGATATCAGCTATGCAATAAACTAATGCATCATTACCAACACTAACGACAATATTTTAAAAGCAGCACGATAAAAACAAAGCAAAACTATAGATAAACCTGTATTTATGTTATCTTCAAAATTCTGTTTATCAAAATACAATTTAAATATGCCAAGCATTGTTTATGTTTTTATTTGTGTTTCCATGAATAATTGAAAATTCCTCTTTACAAATATACAGTAGAATACTGAAACCGTATAGTTTTGATTTTATAAATTAAAATAAATAATGTCTGATAGAGATTGAAGTGATTATTACATGTACAGTATTGATGCAATTGGTTTTGTTTTCCAAAAACAAACATTATATTTATCTAATGTGGGTTAGTAGGTAAATCAATACAGTAAACACATGCTTGTATTGATGTCAATTTAAGTTATTTACCTAAAATAAAAACTAAACAGAATTTACCAAGTTACTAGATTAAATATTTCAAATGTAAAAAAAAATTATTAAATAATTTTAATATACTAATGCTTTAGAAATTTATTGTATAAGTCAAAAACATTTTGTTGTATTTTTCATGAGTAATACTCGTACATTTTCTGCTTATCGGCTGAATGTTCATTTAAGTATTTTCATTGTATTATTATTGATGACGTATTGACAATTTATTATTAAAGTATTGTAACTGATAACTAAAAACAATCAAATATACGAGTAATATCACATATTTCAAATGACATTCACATTACAAATGGCAATTGTTACGCGTTTTTACGTCAAAGAGCGTGAACGTTATTTGGAATTCGAAAGCCTGTTCGTTACCGTAAAGTTTATCTAAGCTATTGATTACGTCTCTCCGTTATCGACATAAGCAGTCATGACAACATTGTTTTTATCTTTGTATACCTTTGATACTTTATCGGCTATATATACTACCAATACGTGAGACACAGAAGTCATATCAAAAGCTGGAGCAGTAGAACAACAAAGATTGACTTTCATTGTCAATAACTTTAGTCATTTATTTATTTAGTTCTCAAACAATAATCTTCAAAAATGTGTTGCGGGTGGTAAGTTTTGAAATTAATTAGGTTTTAGTTTATTCGAGTTTATTTACAACGGTTCGATTTGGTTTATTATTATAGTGGAAGTATGATTATGACCATCTTCATTGTGGTGCTTTCTTGCACAACTACAGCCTTTTTCATTTCAACTGTTGTCCTAGCCGCACAAGGTAAAAATAATTATAACAAGTATTAAACGCTGGATTAATATGGAATAATAATAATGCGATTGGTTCAAAGGTCCTGACTGCGAAAAGTATTGCGACCTCAAGGGGGCTTCTCCCACCACTCTAGCTCCAACTACGCCAATTCCTGACACAGACACAACTGGCAGTGGAGAAACCACTTTATCACCAGACACCCCGACAGACGACACTGGCACTCCGTCTTCAGATGAAACAACAACGTCCATTGAAACCACTACAACATCTAAACCCACGACAACCTCAACTGCACCCACGACAACGTCTACGGCACCCACGACAACGTCTACGGCACCCACAACAACGTCTACTGAAGACACAACAACGTCTACTGAAGACACAACAACGTCTACTGAAGCCACAACAACGTCAACTGAAGCCACAACAACGTCTACTGAAGCCACAACAACGTCACAAGCACTACAATCAAACGTTTAGACAAAATTGGCATTCCATTAACGCCAGTGTCTTACTTAGCATCAGTGACGTTTAAAATAAATAATGTTGACGTCATCATATTATACTATAGGAATAAGTGCATTTTCGACTAAAAACGATTTTTCACAAGTCTTATATCATATTACTTATTGTAAAATTAAATTTAACGTCAACTTAAAAAAATCCAAATAACTCGTTACATGTGATTTTTTAAATTTACAAATGTTTTTAAGTTATTAAGTAACTTATAATGATATTTTTGTTAAGTAAATAATATAAGTTTAACATAAACAAGATTTGTAAAGCTAGTTATTAATAAAATCCATATACTGACAAAATGCTTTAACATCATTGAATCGCTAAAAAAAATGCTTATTGTTGCTGGTTATTTTTAATTAGCTAAGTCGCATTCAATCCATTAGAAATGCACCGTTTTGTAATAATATCAAGTTTAACATTGAATTTATTTAATTATTAAAATCATTATGTCTATGTCGTTTAAGGTGATGCTATTTTAACAAGAGAAAAATAATACTCGCAGTATAAATGTAGTGTATGTAACATAAGCTACGACGTAAATTCTGATGACGCAATGCTTCACGAAGTAACGAGAAGCAAAACTGATATTCAAATTTGTATAATACTGTTAATGTGTTTAGTTGAAAAAAACCACATAGTAATACGTAGCTCACCCTTCAAAATCCAATAAAATTGAGTGGAATCACAGTTCAAAAGCGTACGTTAAAAATTTATATTTGTTTTCACAAACTTAATCAAAAGCAACTGAATAACTCACTAGTTAAGCCCTATTTGTTTATCGGTAGGTTGCTGTTCCTCAAAAAATTGTATTAATTAAATTATACAATAAATATCTAATGAACTTGCAATATACCGGTAACAAATTATTCTGCCGATATTTATTATTAATTTTATTTGTTTAATGAGTACGTTTTTATGCTGGTAATGCACACATGAATACGATACAAATAAAATGACATATTCACGGATACTAAGCAGTGTTTTTGACGTGCTAGAACAGTGTCAAAAACCAATAAAATAACTCTTATCATACAAAATAATAATACATTCAAATAATAAAAACTGATGTTTTACTTTACTACGAGCGTTTTTAGTTGATTAAAAATTTATTATCACATCTGTTTCAGCAATGTTTAAGTTGTTGCTATGATATTATTTGTTTACGAAATAAAACGCTTTTGTAAAAGATTTTTTATAATGACAATTGATTATCGTTTATAATCAATATACAGACGTTGTATACTGTACTCCCAAAATTTCGTTGTAACTATTTTGATTAAATATGAAAAGATTTCAAATTACACAACGAGCAAAATTTCAACAATAAAAAAAATTGTTAGATTTTCGATAAAAGAGTAAAAAAAACTTGTATAATACTGTACTCTAAACATACAGTATAATAATGGACACCTATTTAGTATTTTAGCTATATTAATTTAACACCAATTTAATATCTAGTAAAATGTATACTTCTGAACTTTGACATATTTACATTAACATTTATATTCACAATTTCCTTATTTATGACATAAACAAACATTGTTAGAAATAGCGAGTGATTTTTTTAACAATTTTTTATTAAAAGAAACAAAATCTCCTTTCTTTGTTAGCACTTTTTTGAATTTCACCCCATTGTAAAAAAACAAAAGAAACAAGTCATATTAGAAATAATGTTATTTAGTTGTTATTGACACCATATATCAATAACAATGTTCCAATATACCAGTAAAACAATGTTGGTTTAATTTAATATCAAAATAATCACATCAAGATTTCTCTCGTTAAAAATAAACATGAATGATTATTTCAATTACGGTATGTTATTTATAACATATACAGTAGTTTTAAATACTGTAGTAAAAAGTCTTCTTTTAAGCTTTTTTGATAACAATAATATTATTGTTTTGTATAGCAATAGAAAACTAGAGTAGACGTTACAATCTAAATAAAATAATCACAAAACACAAGCTCTTTCATTCCTAACAATTAATATCGTATCGATATCATAATAAAATTAATGTCTTTAAGGATGGCTAAGCTAGTCTCTGATATAGTCTGATTCATTTTCTCAAAATAAATGCACACATGTCCAATAGCGATTGCCCTTTCCCTCGTGTTAGATTTTGATATTTGATTGTATTTAAAAAATAGGATACATTTATATTACGAATTTAGAATCAATAAAAATGGGCACCTAAAGTACTGTAAATCGATACGACAATCACCTGATATAAAGTTTTTTCTTTCTTCTAAAATATTTTTTTGAGTTTTTCTAAAACACAATGATTTTACTGCGTTACTGATTCACAGAATTCGCTTTAATACAAAATATATCAATTGTAATACAGTATTATGGTTAAATATTAAATAGAAAGTATCTAAAAAAAAACTTTTAACACAACTTAATTAAATTTTGTCAATAATTTAATAGATATTTTTGACTAATGAAGCTCACCTTTAATAAGAATTTATAAACTTTGCCTCCCCCCCCCCGGCCTCAAAAATGTCTGCAGACATGTATGAATCCAGCATATTTAATTAAAAATGCACTATTAAGTACTGTATTATTCAAAATCTTCTGTGATCTCTAGAATTCAGATAACGTCTAAACTTAAAAATTAATGAATGAAAGCTTTCATTTTCATATGCAGTATTTCTGTTTTTATAAAATCTTATGTTGATAAATAAAAAACAGATTATAGGACTTTGAAGTTCCGCTATAAGCTTCCCATAGGCAAATACATCTGCCATGGAGAAATTAGCGTAAACACTGACGATTTCAAATCTTTTGCAAAGAATATTGGTGATTTCCAGATTCTTAAAACACCGTATTTGGCATATTAAATGAAGAAGAATGACAATGATTGAGATATGATTGATAAGTTACCATCGCAACCTAATCATTAATAATGATAACAATTTCCGATCAACTGCTTCAATTTACTTACACTCCAATAATCACTGTTAACAATATTTTTTCTGTTCAAAGTCATTCGATCCAACTTATTTTTAATTATCAATTAAAGCTCGTAAAGATAAATTAACGAAATGACGAGAGAAATCGAAGACAGCAGAGATGAATTCGACATTAAAAGGTAATAATAATATAAAGTTTAAATAATGTTAAATACATCACCAGTAATGTTTAAAATCGATTGACTTTTGTTACAGAAAAAATACTAGCAAGATTCTAATATTTGCAGTAATATTCTTAGGTTGTGCAACAATTGGTCTTATGGCATCCACCATCTATTTTGCTCTTGATGGTAAAAAAATATTGTAATTAGTTATTACTAAGAGATTATTTGACCAATTCAATTTAAGATAACGATGAGGACAGCGGACCATCATCACTACCAACAGAACCAAGTCAAGTAACTGATACAACAGAAGACACTACAGAATCAGATACAACAGAAACTACAACAGAGGCAGCAACAACTACAACAGAAACTCCAAGTCTAAATTTCCACAGATTTACTAACCTTAAAATACAAAACAATCATATGGCATAAATAATTCTATAAAATTATCAACAATAAATACTAATCGTAACAACTTGCAACTCATTTCATCCTTTCAGGTTTTAATTTTCAATTATTAGTTTAATTGGTTTACAAGTTATTCTGTATAATAAGTTGAAATAAATTTGTTAAAAATATTATACAACTCAATAGTTGTCATATATGTTCAGTAAAAACATATGAGTTACATAACTCATGCATGTTAATTGTAAGTTAATGCGATAAAATTATTTTTTTCAACTGTAAATGCATTTGGATTATTTTAGAAAAATCAGTGTTAATCTAATAGTATAATTGTGTTTAAGTATGGAAACAGTTTATATCTTTTTAAATAGCCTAAATAATTTTCCCCATTATAAACAAAAAAAACCGAAAATGATTATATTTTGTCAGTGTATACTATCAGTGTATTCTGTATGTCGGAAACTTGAAAAAATCAATCAAAATATACTACAAGTTGGCACAAAGATGTCAGAATATATTTGTTAATCGGCGATATACATTTGAAACTGAGTCACAATATTGTATAGATTATACTTTTTATCTTGCGAATACTGGCTTACTTTTGTAAAACTAACAATTACTTGGTGCAACGTACTGCAGTATGATAACTATCTTACATCAAATCGCAAGTAAAATCATAATAATATTAAAAGTTTCGTTTAAAGTTTATTATTAGACCACCAGCACAAACTGTCACAATTTGAAACTGAATAAACTAATACCCAACAACTTTCTAATTGAATAAAGTTTACTTTAGTTTAAAATACCTTATCGAGGCGAATTCACAAGATTAATAATTAAGAATAATCAACGTTTTATTTCCTGTAGATTTAATTAACAGTTTTAGTTTCAGTCCAGAGTTCTATGGATACCTACTTGTCATCATTGACATTGGTTTGATAAGGTGGATAGCGGCTGAGATAAGAGATTTTGCCATGTACAACTTTTTTAGGAGTGCTGATGGCAATTCATTAAAGCAGTTGAATTTCGTTTTGGCTGAAACAAGTTGATATAAAACTCAAAAGAAAAAAACGCCGGTAAAAGATAGCTGATAAATGTCTGCCTGATTTGCAAGAAAAAAATTAAATTAAAAAGGTATGTGACATATTATTAAAAAACTTACTGTAATTTAAACAAATCACTGCAATCGCATTAATAATGCTCTACAAACTGAATGGCATCGACAATTAAAATAAAATTAGTCATATTATTTTTTATATTATAGAAAGTTTAACTTTTAAGCGATTGAACATAACAGTATAAATAATGGCCATTCATTACAGCGATTTCACTACATAAGACAACCAGTCTTTTGATAAAAATATTAATTTTTAACGTCAACAATTGCTAACACATTAGTTCACATCATTCACCGTAGTGTAATTAAATGACGGTTTGTTATCAAGTTATCAATGCCAGGTTCCTTATCTTTTTACAATCATCTTCTAAAAAAAATAAATCTTAGAAACCAAATTCATTTTAAATCCGAGTGAATTATCTAATCAATAGTTACCGTTATTCTACAAGGACATTCAATATAACAACCACACCAACAGAAAACTTTCCAGAGTTTCTTCAAGATAACTGCTGATCGAAAAATGGGGTAAGATTTTTTTTCTTTATAATGCTGTATATGAAAATGTTTGTAAATGGAAACCACCGAACCAGATAATACAAATTTCAGTCACTTGAATAAAACTAAATACAAAGCCCTGTATTAACATTTATTTATTTATTAGCGCTGTTCTCCCCAACAGAGAATTAAAAAGTCAAATCATAATAACTCCATCATTTGAATTCAAAGTGGTCACAATTAGATTTTCTAAATTTTTACAACGATTTGTTGTTAATCGACACAAGGTTACATTCAGTTCAGCACAAATTTTAGGAAATTTAAATTTTCACTGTTGACAGCTTAGAATTATTACAAGCATAAGTTTTCTAATTTTTTTTATCAACTTTCATCACAAATCAATAAATTTAAATCTGGTCTTTCTTCCTTACCAAATCATAAATCCGGCATACAATCGTTTTAACAATTTCCATTTCAATATAAATTTGGATATTGCAAAGCCAAGTTTACACTCCATAGTATAGTTCAGTAGTAGTCGTTCATAGGATAATAGTAGTTCAGATTGATATCTGATTTACTACAGATGCTAATCTGATTTCAGTTGCTAAATGCCAGTTTGTCCAACAGGATAATTGGCTGTCAATTACAACATAAATAAAATTTTAAAAAATCAAATTGATACAATGGTTTTTCTTTTGTAGACGTGTCTCTTACTGGTGGTACAAAAGAAGTGCTGCAGAAAAGGCATTGTACGTTATTGCATGTTGCTTAACTTTAACTACGATTGCTTTCGCCGTTTCAACAGCAATTTTGGCTACAAATGGTAACACATTTATACATATCCATAAACAATGATTTTTGTTTTAAAAATGATCTTGGTTTTTATTTAACAGAAAATAAAACAACAACAATTCCACCGTCACCAATATCTACAGAATCTACAAATACATTTCCAACTACAGATACATCACCAACCACAGCCACATCAAAAACCACCCTTTCCACAGAACCTTCCACTACAAATCCAAGCACAAGTCCCACGACAACACCAAGCTCAACTCACACCACAACCCCAAGCACAAGTCACACCACAACCCCAACTACAACTCCCACTCCTTCTACAACCCCAACTACAACTCCAACCACCACTCCAACTACAACCAAAACTACAACACCAACTACTACTCCAACTACAACCAAAACTACAACACCAACTACTACTCCAACTACTACTCCAACTACAACCAAAACTACTACTCCAACTACAACCAAAACTACAACATCAACTACTACTACTCCAACTACAACACCAACTACAACACCAACTACTACTCCAACTACAACCAAAACTACAACACCAACTCCAACCACCACTCCAACTACAACACCAACTACAACTCCAACCACAACACCAACTACAACACCAACTACAACTCCAACTACAACACCAACTACAACTCCAACGACAACACCAACTACAACTCCAACTACAACACCAACTACAACTCCAACGACAACACCAACTACAACTCCAACGACAACACCAACTACAACACCAACTACAACTCCAACTACAACACCAACTACTACTCCAACTACAACACCAACTACTACTCCAACTACAACACCAACTACTACTCCAACTACAACCAAAACTACAACACCAACTACAACTCCAACTACAACTCCAACGACAACACCAACGACAACACCAACGACAACACCAACTACAACACCAACGACAACCCCAACTACAACTCCAACCACCACTCCAACTACTACTCCAACTACAACCCCAACTACAACTCATACCACGACGCCAAGCACATCTCCATCTACAATTTGATTAAAAGATTCAAATAAGTCATCAAAATAATCGAAGATCTTAAAAGATCTAAAGCGATAAAGGCCATGATCCTGCATGTGAATGCTATTTATTTGTGTTCATTGCATTCTTCAGTATCATAAATCGTTTCAGTGCATACAGTACTGAAAATTAACGCAATATTTTAGTAAATGATGTTAAAACTAAAATATTGACATAATGTAAGTGTAAAGTGATAATTGATTCACCTTTATCATTTCATTTATAATTATTGTGAAATTTGTTGTTACTTAGCCTGATATAAGCGTGATAATCAATTCGTCATTCTAATTTCTTTCATAATTATTGTGAAGGTACTTGTTACTTAAAATATCCTAATGTAATGCAAATATTATCAATAAATCTAATTTTTCTAACAGGTTTTTCGTATTCGCCAAGTTACTTTCACATGTTAGCATAGGCTACTATATCTATTTGATACAAATTTCATCATACAATCGACCTTTTTTTAAAAACAAAATTACTTGTGTACCATAAATACAGTATAAAAGAGTACAATGAGAACTTACAAGTTCTAGAGAATCGAGAAACAAATTGTCAGTAATATAGCTCAAACAAAAAAGCTTTGACCTCCAATTTATACAAAGCATATAATATAGAAATTACAGAATTACAATACAGCGGATTCATTTATAAAACTTTATTTCATTGTACAAACACACATACATGTTCACTGTACTGTGCTGTGCTTCGGAGTTAACGTGTATGCATCCCTTCTCATTATTGGATAACAATATTGTAATTACTCTTGACTACCGTATTATAAGATTTTCTGACTAAGTTCGCGCTGTTAACAATGTGTTAATTATTGTCATTATCTTCTAAAGAATGAACTTGAAATCTTATTCACAATTAAAACAAGGAGATTTCAATAAGGTAGGTCAGATATCAGTGTCAGTATTACAACTAGCAAATAATAATTACAGTATACTAATTAGCCGGTCAAATTAAAACGATTAACGTTTATGTAATGTCAATCGGAATTTTATTTTAATATGAATTTGTTAAGGTAACTCAATTGATTTTTAGATAGCATCGATTTAATCAATTCAAATACACCAAATATACTGTAATCAAATGTCAACGGAAACGATTGATTTGACGGAACTACCTGTCACTCCAAAGTTTCCAACCAAAAATTGCAGATTGGAGTTTATAAAAGGTACTAGTAATTGCTTAATGTCTAATAGCAATAAATTAAAAAAGACAGCTGTTATCTGATGTAAAACTACAATAATATTACAACATTTTAGTAAAGTTTTTAAAGCTCACGTGACAGAAATATAAGTTATGAGAATAATCTTACATAGCCATAATTGCTAGAAACTAGAGTTTCTTGACAAAATATTAATCAGCTGACTTGAATAAATATAGCTAATTTTAGATCAAATTAATTTTACAAATGCGTTAAATACGCTTAGTATTTGCTCTTTATAAAATCTCGTATGTTAAAAACGTTATACCAGACAAAACCACCTATTTTAGCCTTGGCAAAATATTATTATTAACGTCTTCAAATTTCGCAAACAAATATTAGTAAAAATTAATTTCTGAATTTTACTATAGTAATCAATGTTTATTGATATAACCTCGTTTTACTTTTGACACGAGGCGAGTTTAAAGAATTCAATTTAAATACAATAAAACCAAAATAGTCAATGTTTACATATCAAATACCAAAATGCATCGTTTTACGCTTCTAAATTTAATCTAACACATCGACGCTAAATTAAACAGTTCAGAATTTACTGTTACTGTACTATATTAGTGCACTGAGGAAAAGAAACTACTTTTCATTAATAATGCAAGACTCATGCATTATTCAGATTTAATCTTAAGAAATTTATCAACTGACGATTTCATGATTCAAATCATGAAAACCATTATTGCACATATTTAAGTAAACATGCAGTACATGTATAACACGATACCGTGTAAATTAAACGAATAATTACGTAATAAAATAAAATTTAAGCCTCAAATTAATTAATTGTACGCTTTCAACTTTAACATATAATTTTTTAAATTACAAAAAAATTAAAAATTTGTCGTATAAAAAATTAAAAGTGTATAAAATTATTACATTTAACTACTGACTCGTGTTGTACGACAATAATTATGTGGTATTATGCTGTCGACTCATCAAATATAAACCATAATAAATAACAAAAAAGTCTCTTATTTAGGAAATACGAGTACATCACAATGTGTTGTCATAAGTTTTCGCGAACCGTTTTTGTCAAGGCTTCAACCATGCTGTTACACATACTTTATGTAATCTTGACATTATTTTTCATGTAAATAGCAGGTTGGCATTATATGTTTGTATACCTCAAAAAGTGACCATGAGAGTTTTTTCCATTCTTTCATTTTATGCTTTCACTATCATTTCCTAGATAATGTATTATTACACTGAATTTAAAATAATTGAACCAACAATATAGGCAAAGTATACAGTAACATCAGAACAATCATCTCCAACTCAATTTCACGCATACGAATTATTTTTGCATGACATCAATACAAGTAGGTTTTTTATGTAAAATTCATGCTAGTAGTTATCCAAATAAAAAAATCCTTATGTATAGAAGCACTGTAAATTACGGTACTTGTTTAAAATACTTAAAAACCGGAAGACATCAAATGTTGTTATGCGAAATCCAATTCCTCGCATTTATATGGAAATCGTTGTTTGCAAAACACTGAGTTTTAAAATTGTTACAAATTTAGTTTTTCAAAAACCAGAAAAAAAAACGCCGCACAGAAGTCAAAACATTAAAAGGTAAATTACAAATAAATAATTTATAACTTACTTTAAATTACAAACAATGATTCGATTTCCATTTTTCAATATCCTGTCTCAAATATCGTGAATCACTGTGAACGATACGGTTTTGTAATAATCAACTTTTATACGTCATTGTTTTTTTTTTCTTTTCTGAACTGAAGATTTAAAGTTTATTAGCATCTGACCTTAAAATCGCTTCTTTTTTTTAATCTTCCCAAACAGCTCTTATGTAGTGCTTATTGTTCAGAACTTCTTTCCCATTTTTTTAACACAAATACTGAGAAAAAAATCAAACCGGTAACTAAAACTTTTATCCATCAAAACATTAATAACAAAATCTAAGTCAGCATTAATTGAAATTTTACATTTCTCATAAAAAGCAAGTTTAATTTCTCTTCCTATATTTAAATTAATAATCGCCAGCATTTTGTGTGAATTTTGTATTAATAATAAACCGCTATCAAATCCAAATTGGTTTTAAACCAGTTTTTTCATTATATCTATGGCATATAAAATGAAATGTGAATGTACAGAAATAAGAGTATTATACATCAACAATGTACTAAGCTTAAGATGAGCATGTTAAGCGTAAATAACGTCGTAGAATTTAACCGGTATGTCCCCAGTTGCATTGAGCATAATAATCAACAGAGAAACTGAAATTTTGCTGGTTCATCGTTGAAAGATCACTGACCGATGTAAACTTCAACTACAATATAAGTTCTATCTAAACTTAAATCTCATCTTTTTTTTACTTACATAATGTTCCACAATTGAATGGCTTCGTCAGTGAAAAGAAAGAAATTTTAAAAAATGAAAAAGGTAAATGAGAACATGAAGTACAACCTTAAACATAACACAGTGCAGCAAAATATGTAGGAAATTATGCCAAATACAGTACAGTAATTAAGTCAACAAATGACCTAACATTTCATACATTTTGTATTCCGTTCAAGTAGAAAAACACTTGATGAAAGTACTTCAATTATAGTGCGCATCATAATTACGAATTCGTAAAGTAACATAAAAAGTTGTTAAAAAAATAAACAATTGAATAATAAAATTTTAATGTTACTCAAAATAAAAAGTAAAAATGCATAGCTTCAACTTACTACTGCATTATAATCTTCTAAAATGTAGGTTAATATATCAACCCTATCAAATTGAATTTTCTTAATGCACTGATGGTACACTTAAACCCTTAATGTCAGTTATTATGATACAGTACTTTATCTTTAAGTTCTTACAAAAGCTATACTGTAGAACCTGTACCAGTTGCTACTTCAAAAAAACTTAACAGTATATGATGTCATGAATCTATCAAGCAAATAATCAACAATTTTGTCATAATTATTGTCATAGTGTGAATAAAATCTAAGCTTATAAGTAAAAATATTTGATCGTTTCTCAATTTATTGGGAGCGGTCATAGCACAAGTTCGGTAATATTTTTAAGTATTGTACCCAGGATGTTAATACACTGTTCACCGCTTTAACATTCAAATGCAATTTAGTCGACGTCTGTCAAAATGTGTCATATGGTTGATGAACTTCCTAGAAACTTGTGGGCACTGCTTATACAAGTTTGTTAATTATTTGTAATGTTTAATGAAAGTGTGTGAAGCGAAAGTTGTGATTTTTAAATATCGAATTTCGTCGCCTTGTGTTATTTACGCAAACGCTATTAAGAAATAGAAATGTTGGTTATCGTTTATTTCAACTTTATACTGTATATTCTCGGTCGTAGTTTTGGACAGAAAAAATTAATTTGAATGCAATTATCATCGTCTATGTGGCCTTCTTTAATGAGACTGAACAACATGTGAAAATAAAAACTATAAGTTCACGGGTTTCAATAAAAAATCGCACTTAAATGTCAATCAGGGATACATACTTGTCTGTGCAAAGCCATTACTCATTAGTCATAACCTGCTGTTTTTATACAGCACTGTGGAAAACTTTTAAAACGGTTTTCAAGATTTTTCAACAATTTCTACAAATTTAAAAAAAACAAAACAAAACGGTGTCAGTAAATACAACACAGCTTAATAATAATTACATAAATAAGATAAATTCGCTAATTCAAGTCATGAACATTTCCTGTATATAACTTACAATCATCATTTAAAATATAGTTCAATCAAATTTTCACAAGGAAACATTAAATATGCTGATCTTATGCCACGTTGTCAATGTAAGATATTGTTAATTAAAAGCCTAAAGATTTGTCACATCAATAGAGCTAAGAAGTAAGAATGAATTGAGGAAATGCAGTTCACGAAGACATTCAAAAGTGTTGTGAGAATACAAATCAGTAAGCAGAGCGTTTAAAATAATTTATACATAACACAAGTATTGTTAAGGTCATACTACTAAGACAATAAATAAACATACATCACTTTTTTAATGCATTTTTATACACGTTATTTAAACCATACGGAATTGCTCTACATTTAAAAATAGTAACGTCTACACAACAAAATATTTGCAACTTGCCATAAGTAAATAAACAAGCTGATAATAGTGTTGCCTTCAAAAGTTTACATTAAGCTGCCAAATAACCACCGTGTTTGTACAAAATAAATACAGTAGATAAAAAACCAAATTTTAAATGTTTATATGAATAACATTAACAACAGGGTCATAGTTGCATATACAGTATGTAATAGCGATGCAGAAGGGTGAAAAGAAATTGAAAGTGGTGATTAGAAACGCTTAGAAATATTTTAATAGCTAGATATTATTTCACCTTTATTATTTTTTTTAATATACGGTACTGCAAAAAAAAAAAGATAGTTTTTTTTATTTTCTTTTTCAACCACAGAGCGTCGCTGCTCAGTTCAGTTCATGACAACAATATAATAAAAGTGCAGTGCTGTATAAATCTAATGTATATTTTCAAAGTATTATTAATTGGGAGGTAGAAATTGCAACAGGCGCTGTCAAAAGGGGCGTATGAGAATCACGTGATTAATCGATTCAACCAGTAAAGTTTATTTTTAGTTTACAAGACTTTATCTATAAAAAGCATGTCAAGTATTCATCCGTATACATTCATAATTATTATTATTGCAGTGATCCCATCATAAATATCACGTTGATCAATGAATGAAACTCAATTGCTAATGTGGGATGAAATTTTTTTTCTATATTAACTAAATAATACTATAAGTCCAAAATAATATTTTCTGGATTTTCTACTCATATCCCAAGCGGTTTGACTGTGCCCATGGATGAAACGTTTTAAAAAAAAACTTTCACGGAAACTCAATCGCGGAATTACTATTAGTTGTAGGATTTGTTTATACATTAATCAATACATCATGGAAAAAGCAGAAACAATTAATGGTGAGTGACAGATTGTTTTGATAATCTCAAAATACTAAGCCAATATAAAAATCGTTTAATCGGTGTTTATAATATGTTCAGAATCTTGTAAATAACACACATATATTTAACCCCTCAAATAAATAAATATTCAATAGAATTAAAACATGTTTTTAACGTAGAACTAATATTGATGTAATGTTACATAATATTTTCAATAAAAACAAGGGCCGGAAATGTGCCACATAAAAATCAATAGTTTCTTAAATTTAAAATATTTACCCAATGTACTTAGCTTAAGGTAAATAAATACCGGTAACTTAAGTTACGAACATGCATATTGTATTTGTACAACATAAAGCAAAAAAATAAAAGAGTCGACATATTAAGAGTCCACATCATTGTCATAAAACTGTTAAAATTAACATAAAGCTATTACAGCAATAGCATTGTGACATCGTATTCTGTCCTATTCCAGTAAGTCATAAAAATATAATAATTATACAAAATGGTGACATTTTCTAAATAAAATGTCAAATGTCTTGAAATATGGCTAGACATAAATAAATTGATATAGCATTCACAAATAGATTTGTCAAGTGAGAATGGTGTAACGTGAAATATGGGTTACAAGTGGTGGCAATTACTAAATTCTACTTGTACTCGATTTTTTAATGCACCGTGTTTCCATATATAAGTTATTGTTTCCTTTTATATTAACCATGAATAATTATGGAATAAAACCAATTTAATGTCGTAATTACACGTCAATGCAAATATCTAATCTCATAAACACAATAAGTTATATCATATACTGTATTATGTACAATTGAAAAAACAGAATGATGCCATTTAAACGGCTAATTATTAATTCAACAATATTATATAATAAACTACACAAGTACATAAGTGGTTTATAATTGAAAACATCTACGTTAGAGACTACTGTATATTAAAGAACTCCTGTAATCTATTTGCTTTTTCTAAAATGAAATATGGGTTAAAATTAACTTTAACAATGTGAATTTAAGGTAATGACGAATTAAGCCATAAATTTCCATTTCTCACTGTTAAGCTACAATTGCTACTCTGATTACTAAGCTAGTACAGTATTTGGGTGGATGAGCAATGTTTTTCTACTCTAAATATTGCCTTAATGAAAGTAATTTTAGTTTATAATTCGACAGCATTTCACGTGAAACACCGTACTTTAGCCAAAATGTGGCACAGCATAAATCAAATTTAATAGCTAAAAATATCTTTAAGAAAACAAAAGCCACATTTGAATCGATTACTTTATTAGTTAGAACTTTCTGATTCCAATTAAATTTCCTTTGACTATTGAAAACCAATTTTGTGAATTTCTAGTTCTTTAAAATCCATAACAAAATCCAACGACTATGGGAGATTTAATGTCCCAACAGAGTGATTAGTGATTACAGAAATTTGACTGCTGTTAAGTCTAAATACGACAATACATTAATCGCTTAATAACTTACTATAAATCTACAACATCGTAAATTGACGTTTTATAAATTTATGTGAGAAATTTTACGCTATTATACATTCAACGTAAGCGGAAATAAATGACCGTTAAGGTTTGATAGTTAATTAAATAATGGGTGGAGTCATCATCATCTTTGCGGAAAGAAAAATTTAAATTTTTATAGTTATAATTTCCTTAATACAGTATTTCTTCATGGATTGTAAATGTTGTAGATACGTTTACACTCAACAGTTTTCAGTAACTGTTGGACATTTAAACTGCAATCTACCAAGCAGTTCTTCCAATTTCAGCTAAAAATGATTTAACTGTCCCAACCACATAAAAATACGCAATTTCTTTAGATAATACCTATACTATACAAGTGCAATGTACTGTTAGCATTAAAAAATAAAAACTAGAAACAAACGTAAAGCTAATTATTAATCATTTCTTTTCTTTCAAAAGTTATTATGTTATCTAAATTATGTTATTGCAATTTACGTGTTGTTCGTTATGTAATTAACAGCTTTATAAACGTAGTCATCCGTATAACATTTCATGAAAAGCACAATATTATAATTATTGCTTTCCCACTGAGAAAATGTTGAAATAAAAGTTCATTTACATGAGAAACAATTTTAACATTATTTCATACAAAAAAATTGTTTACACTGCTTAATATTTCCTACTTCAGCTTAAAATGATATATTACAACTATTATTACTTTCACAATGTGATCATTAATTACATGCAAGTATTATCATTATATCTTAATAGAAAACTCAAATAAACATTAGCAACTAAATTGCTCGTAAATAAAACTGATTAGAGTAATTAATTTGCATTATGCTAATTAATTAATAGATTTGTCGAATCTCCATGTACTCTAAGTATTTCACCCCATTTATGAGGATATCTTAAAGCATGTTAGCATATCGTTTAGATTATCAAAAAAAATTACAAGTTAATTAGACTTTAATATGTTCGAATGCCACTGACACAAAACTTTAACCAATGTAGGTTTTAATTTTATTTCAAAGTAACGATAAGCTAACTTAGTTTCAACGTCATTCTTGTTTCTGTAATTCAGTACGAAGAAAAGCAGAAAGTTACTTTAAGTACAACACAGTTATTAGATAAAACTTTAAATCCTTAATCAAGAAAATTGCTAAAAAATCACATGACAAGGCCAGTAAACTAAGTTTATTACTTTTTTAGTCGGCTGAATTTTACGTAAATGCGTAATCTCATTGACGTATAAACATTAATTAAATTAATCTAAACATTATAAAAAGACCATGTGGTAATTTCAAAAAAACATTCAAAGAAGTTACAGTATTTTACTAGTAATTTTCAAGTTTCGTAGTTAACGGAAGTCAATGCAACTCAGTGCAATTTCAATGTCATTCAAAATACATACAGTAGATCTCCTCGTTAACTTTAAAATTTAAAAGCGATTATAAAAACTTCTTAGAAAACATCAGCAATGCCGCTATTTGGAATCAATTTTATTTTTGACAAACTTAGTTTTAATTAGCGTTCAACGTAAAAAATAAAAAACTTGTGGCTTGGTCGTGCTCTTTTACCACTACAATATATTCAATTCGGCAAATGCAACCGATGTTATAACTTGTAAGAAAATACATCTTTGACGTAAAATGTAACTATAACGTTTAATTTTTTAACTGGAATTTTAACTGACATCGATGAAACAAATAAGCGATCAATAATAATAGACAGTTAGATTGAAGCTGTAAAACCTGTCAAACACCTAATTTTAATGAGAGTTTCACATCAAATGGGGATCATTGGTAAATTTCACTTTCAATTTTGACACCGGTGCGTAATAATTGCTGAATAATTTATCATAATAGCTCATTGTTGTTACAATGTAAAGCTATAGTGTGTGGCAGTGTCACTTTATAAAACTTTTAACATTTCAGAGAGAAACAACACCATAAACTCAAATCAGCGAACCACACCGCAAAAAGAAACAAGTTTATTTACTCCGATTTTATAAGAGTTCGTTTAGTTTTTACTATGATGTGAAAAAAACAAGAAAGATAATAACAAAAAGATTGTGTTCTGGGATATTACACTATGTTAAAGTCACTCATCTTGATATGCAATTAATTTTTGTAACTTGACAAGTAAAACATTAGACAAAAATGCAAAACATGTCATAATGACAACATAATAGTGTCAAATAGGGAAAATAAGTGACATGTTTTCGTGTTAAAAATCATTAACTTAATCTAAAAAATGTCAAATGATTGAAATCAAATGAATAATCATGTCTACATAACAGTAGCTTGCTTAAACCACTGACACAATTTCAAACATAATTAACAACTTCAGAAACGGTCAGTTAACTTTAATTAAAAATAAACTCCCAGAATCGGTATATAATTGTAAGTTTCATTCAAAGTTTTAGTTTTGTCAAAGTTATTGTTGAGAAATTAATAATATACAAAAAAACTCCAAACAACATACAGTATTTCTTTAAACCGGATGATCATAAGGTATATGTTCACATATGCATGCTGGCAATATCGAAATAGAAATAAATGTTATTGCTTCTCATTGGTATTTGTCTCTTTATTGGAAAAATGACCAATAAAGAAACGGGAATATATTGCATTGCTTACCATAGATATTTTTCTCATGTATTTATTACCAGTATGTACTGTGCAATGGTATCCACTGAAGTACTGTAGCTAAATTATTACGTTTTCAATATCAAGGATGTAAGTTTAAATCAACCTTATCAGATGTTTTGCTATTTTATATAAACACTTTTAAAAAATAAAAAAAGTTGCCGTAAAGTGTTTGCTTGTCACACTTTCTATCAAATTTTACAACATTTCATCACTGTTTGTTTGAATAATGCATGGACCAGTATAACAATAGATGAAATTTCCTTAGTTTAGTATGCATTAAAAGTTAATATTTACTTAGATACAATGCGCCAACGGTGTCTTTTTTTAATAAAATTTAAATTGAATTTTTGCCTACTCTACCGTATTTAGCTGTTGTAGAATGCGATAATAATGTTGTAACCTATATCATAATACACTGCCGTAAAAATAATAAAATATTTCTCATCCAGCAAATTCTTATGAAAAACAAATATACTGTAGGAGCATTAATTATAAAATGGGAAATATGTGTCGTCATTGTTTATTTTCATGAGGTCAATCGTAAATTTATCAATAGCTAAAATCTAAATCACGATGTCCCACTGCGACTGAGTTGGTGGAAATGTATGCCAAACTAAATTTCGTCGCCAACAGGAATTCAATCAACTTTGCTTTTCACACAAACAATTGAAGTGCAGTTGCGTTTTGTCAACTGACATGTTGGACACATTCATTCACTTTCAGCCTAAGAATTCCATTGTATTCATTATTTGAATACTTTAGCAACAGCAGCGGTTGCGTGCGTTTGCATGTGCTTCTATAATAGTTATCACTTAAACTATTGCCATTTAAAACATCAAATCACGTCATCGATTTTCAATTAAGTTGGAGAAAGTTAATCAACTTACTTTTGATTATTTTTATATAGAGAAAGTTCAAGGAATGAATGCCAGTACACCCTCTGTACATATGAACGACAGCACCGCATATTTAACAACCATTAAAAGGTAAGAAACAATCAATAATTTTAATTAAATTAAATTCTGTTGTTTAACATAACATTAATTTTAAAATATCCTGTAACTATACACTTTGGAACTATAAACATCCTCAAACTTAAGATTTCATAAGTTATCATAAAATTATTTCTCTTCATTTTAAACATGAAGCCCTTGTTACAGCTGTCATTAATTAACTACAAATTAAAATCCAATCTATTTGTCCAAAAAGTTCAACAACAAAAAATATATCTGAAGTAATAAATACTGTAATACACATTTGCTTTTTTAGCTACAATAAGTATTACTATTAACTTAACAACAATTTCAATTAAAAAAACTGACACAGTAGTACATAAAACTTGCACATTAATAAATCCATAAATAATAAAAAACCAATCAATTAAAAAAGACGTTATAAACATAATAAATTATTTTTAAAGTTCTCAAAATATAGCTTTTGAAAGAATGTTTAATATTGGCAAAATTCACGCTTAAGAGAAATGACAATCGTAATGAACGTCGTTTCATAAAAGTGCCAAAACTTACAGTGTGAAGTATTTTTTGTTTTCTAAATTCTTATGTCACCATTAGCTAAATAATTTACGTTATAAACTGATATTTTAAAACTTTTAATTATATTAAATGCCAATCAAATAATTACATTCTACTATAGTCACAACTCGTGATGCATTATTTTATAGTTATTAATATCCCATGCTTTTTCTCGCAATTTTAATTTAGAAAGTTAAAAGGTAATTGTCAAATTGACTGTAAATGTCAGATTCGTGAATAATCCTATATCGTATACACAACGATTGCCATTTCAAAACACACAGTGGTACCATTGTATGTCTAATACTGTACTAGAGATCTGTCATTTAAATTGAAAATATATCATTTGTATGCAAATTAAGAAATTATTGAGTAATTCGGATTTCTATGACACGTATTGTTTAAGGATGAAAGACGTTTATCTGATCTCATCTGAATTGTAATCACGGAAAACTGCGATAGAAAAACATAAACGGATGTATTGCCATTTACCAATTACACGAAAAGGTGGAAAAACAAGTAATACTGTCAGTAAGATGTCAAACGTAAATCACGATTCCAAATAATATAACTTGAAAAAGAAAAACAATTTCGTTCTTGATTGAGGGCTTTTTCAACTGTGTTTGTAGAAGTTGGCAATAGGACCTGCACACTTTATTACACTGTCACTTTTAAGTTGTTATAATAACATACAGTTAAATTCATAAATAAAAATGACGATGAAACAGCTTATTTCCGGTTTTACAATAACTTTTAAAAAATTATAATCGGATTCAGCCATTGATTTTAATTATGCAGCATCATGACCTATTACTGACATCGTCAATTTGTCCAAAATGTGTTTATTAAAACATTTCTAACAATGTGACACTTATAGAAACAATACTACTTTAGTATTTTTATGACTTTATTAGCACTTATCACTGAGAAAATACTGTAGCTTATTTAAAATGTTTAATTGTGCTATGTTAATGCAATTGTACTAGGTTAACATGGTGGCAAAGACGAACGAGAATGGAAAAAAGGCTGATGCTAATTGGGCTAATAGTCTTCTTGGTATTAGCCGGATTCGTTGTCGCATTTGCACTAGCATCTAGTAAAGGTATGTGTTTCGTTACAACAACAAATAATGACAGTTCGACGTAATTACAGTATTATTAAATAATAGATCCATGGCAGGACTTGCTAACTAAAGGTGAATTTAAAGCGTCTGACTTGTGCACCAACACAGATTGCTTAAACGCAGGTAACGCAATGTTCATTTAAATTCTTAAATTTAAGATTCAAAATAATAATTGAACATCATTGCAATTCTTAGCAAAATACGCCTTACAAAGCATAGACTTTAACGTCGATCCTTGCGACGATTTCTACGAGTTCGCATGCGGCGGATGGATTAATCGTAATCACATACCAGAAGACAGAAGCCGATTCAGTGTTTTCGCCGAAATGCACAATGACTTATTTCTTCAACTTCGAAGTAATTGAATCATTTTATCTTTAACGTTGCATTGCATTAAAATGACAATAACACCCTGATTTCAAATGAAAGGAAAGGTAGTACAGAAGTTACAGAATCCAACAATTAAAATAACCCAGCCATTACTTAACAAAGTTACACTAAATTATTAAGAAGCTTGAACCTTTTTTCTCAATAAATAACCATAAACAATAAGATGTTGAGATTCATAAACTTAAATGATAATCTAACAAAACGCATATCTTAATTAAATAACTTGCAAGCATACTGTACAGGTTTGCCTTGCTAACAGTATTTATTATGAGCTGCTAACATTATTTATTCTTATTTCTGGTTTTATTCTATACTCAATTCAGTTGAGACTCTCAACCGCCATGTATTTGGGATGACTTTTTTATTATTGAAAATACATGACCCTCCATAGACTATTCATTAATCGGTTAAGTGGGATTGCCTATACAAGATTGAGATAGAATGGATTTCTTTCTTAAAACGAATGAACTTTATTCTACGAGTATTAATGCTTTACTTGTTTATATTATACAGAGCTCCTCTTTGAACCTCTTTTTTTATTATCAACATAACTTAATTTAATGTTTTAACAGCAAGCAAAAATAATGACTTAAAATGACTGTACTGCAAAAACATCGACACCATACTGTTACCAATTTCAATTCAAATGGCATTATAAGCTCATATTTTTTTAATTAAGAATCTTTTGTTATCGTTAAAATATTAAATTGCAGGTTTTTTTAATTACAGAATTTACACTAAAAAGACACTGTTATTAAAATAAAAGTATCATTTTTAGGAGAGCTAGAAAAACCAAAAATAAGCAGTGACATGCTTGCTGTTCAATATGGAAAAGAAGTATACAGTGCTTGTATGAATACCGGTAATAACATACTATACAGTATTACCAATTATATTTAGCAATTTCTAAAAATAAATTTTATGCACTATTAGCCGAAGCGGATAAGTATGGAAAGAAACATTTTATGGAATGGATTAATGGTTATGGCGGTTGGCCATTAGCCATGAAAAAATGGAACAGTTCATCTTTCGATTGGAAAGAGATTATCATTCGATTGAGTCATGAATCAGCGTTTTATTTCATATCAACAGCTGTTTACGCAGATGTCAGAAATACAAGCGTCAATATCGTTCACGTAATTATAATCATTAATAAGAATTAGTATAACAAAGCTATTAATATTTTAATAATGAGTTACTGAATGCGAATGCATTTTAGATCAATTTTGTTGGCTCAGCAATCGATGGAGAATATTTACTTAAACCCCAAAGTCATAAGAAAATACACACCGAGTATAAACATTTTATTAAAGAAATGGCCGAGGCATTGGCTGGCGAGAAAGTCAGCGTCAATCAATCAGATATTGATGAAATTGTTGCTTTTGAAACTGTCCTGGCAAACGTAAAAAACAATATCTAAACTTAATTCGTAAAACCATTGACGTTTGTAACACTTATTTGCTATTAGATTTCAGAGACTGAAAGTGACAGTGAAGAATTGGAAGATCAGTTTCAAAAAATTACAATTGAAGAGCTCAATAACGCAACCAAAAACGTAAGACAATTAATATAGTAATTTATGGCTATAAAAATCTAACTTAACAAAAATAATTATTGTAGAAATTTGACTGGCTATTCTATATAAATAGCATATTTGACGGAGTAAAACATTTTACAGAAAATGAAACGTTGATCGTTTCTCAACCAACATCACTATTAAAACTATTTGAATTAATCGAAGATACTGATAATAGGCGAGTAACTAGATATGACAAATATTTTCAAGTTAAATTCTAATGGCTGTATTATATTCACAGAACTATTGCTAACTATCTAATGTGGAGATATCTACTAAAATATTCATGGCACATTAGTAATGTTACACGTGACAGAACATTTAAATTTCTTCAAGTAATCAATGGTGTTCAAGTTCAAGAACCACGGTAACCATGATATTAGAATTGTTAATACCTTATAATTAAAATATCATTACATTTCAAATTAAGTTTAAATTAATGTAATACAATTGACAGGTGGGAATCGTGTGTGGACATTATGAACGAGATGCTTCCTCATGTAATGGGAAGTTTATACGTAACGAAATACGTTGAAAATGGAACCAAAGAACAAGTAAACAAATTCTAAATTGGAGAAAAGATGATTTCAGCTCAATTAATAATGTACTTGTTTATTTAGGCTGAAAATATGATCCAAGACATTAGAATATCTCTCAATGAGGTACTTCAGTCAAATACATGGATGGATAAAGAAACACTAGCAAAAGCCATTCAAAAGGTTTCGTTTAAGCTATTCTTGTAAACAAAAATATTTTTTTAAAAATTAAATGCAAATGCAGGCAAACGCTTTGGTGCAATTTGTTGCATATCCAGAATGGATATCCAATGAAACAATGCTCAATTCGCATTTAGAAGGGGTGAGTTTAAGAACAAAGTTTCTTGTAATCAATATACTTATTACATTTGTTATTTTGTTGCAGTTTGTTCCATCTGACATCCATATTATAAATATAAAAAATGCCAACTCTATTATTAAAAATATCTCATTATCTCATATCAACAAACCATTCGACCGATCAGCGTAATTAAATTGCCTACACTGTATATTTCACCTATTTTGTTCATAAATATTAAGAAAAAACATTTTAACTTAGATGGATCACAACTCCGAGCACAGTAAATGCTTTCTACAGTTTCTCAGCTAATTCAATAAGTACAATTGCACTTCTGTTAAATTAACAACACATTTCTAATCTTAAAAAAACTACTATAGCATTCCCAGCAGGAATTCTACAAAGACCATTTTTTTCAGCTAACAATCTAAAGTAAGAATGCAACATTAATATATTAAAAAATAACAAATGGTATTGGACTATCGATATACGATCATTTAGTGATAATCGTTAATATTAAATATTCCATTTTAATGGTTTCAGAGCTATGAACTATGGAGCTGTGGGATCCATTATCGGCCATGAAATGACTCATGCTTTTGACAATGGCGGTAATGTTATCTTCAATAGATATTTCATCAAAGTATAATTAACAAAAGTTCTTATAAACTTTTATAACAGGAAGACAAAACGATAAAGATGGAAATTTAGTTCAGTGGTGGAGTAACTACTCATTGGAAGCTTATCATACCAAGACAAAATGTATGCGAAAACAATATGGTCGGTATTGTTTTAATGATCTTCAAACTACCTTAAATTGGACTGAACCAATATGTGTAAATATATAATACAATAGTTGATAAACGTATAACCCAATGTATTCTACAATAAAAAAATCATCTTTCATTTAAAGGTAAAAGGCAACGACACATTAAGTGAAAACATAGCTGACAATGGAGGATTTAAAATTGCTTATAGTGTAAATATTAATTACTATTATGATCACATGTCTATATACAGTATATAAATTTGACTAATGTAATATTTCAAATGCCAGTCTTACAAGTCCTGGATGCAAAAAAATGGTGAAGAAAAGAGACTTCCAGGATTAACCAGATACACACCAGAGCAACTATTTTTCATAAGTTTTGCTCAGGTAACTTTCAACTGCGTGTTGCTGCCTCAATACAAACTAACATATGTACAAAACACAATGTATCATAGATATGGTGTGCAAAATCAACGCCATTGGGACTTTTTAATTCGGTTAGGGGTGACAGTCACAGTCCCGGTAGATACAGGTAATACCATATACTAAAATAAAAAGTTGGTGCTAAGAGTGTCAAAATCAATGTCATTAAACTGTTTCAAGTTTGGTTATTAAGCATACTGAAATTTAAATATTTTAGGGTAATCGGCACGTTGTCAAATTCGGAAGACTTTGCTCGGGCATTTACGTGTAAAAAGAACTCCACAATGAATCCAACTTCAAAATGTTCGTTTTGGTAAAATGATTGTTTGGACAGCGATACACGTGTCACTAGACAGTGACAAAACGTCGACCAAACTCAAGAGATTCAAAGAAAAACAACCTGATTTTTAAAACTTTTTAATTACGTGTTTTAATTCTACCTTTCGACGTCTTTCAAAAAACAAAACAAAATGTATATCGTGCGTGTAGAAAGTATCAACGTTGATAATACAAAAGTATCTGATACTATTTATTGTTACTGAAAGATAACTTTAAATAAAATATCTCAAATAATAATTGTTAAGACTGGCAAGTTATCATCTAACTAAGAGATGGACTTTGTTGAGTAAGATCTGCTAAAAAAGCATCTGTCTCATCGTCATTCAGGAAATTTCCGCACAATTGCTTTTCGGCTTCCTCGTAGGAAACATTTCTCAGACCCATACAAAGTCTGGCTAGAAATTCAGGTAGCAAAACCCTCATGATGTAATCTAGAGTCTAAAAAAAGTTGCAAACTATTAAAACCAAACTAATCTTTCGTGCTTTACAATTTACCTGAGGTTCTACAACTTCACCCTTCCCTTCCACATTTACAAAAATAGTTTCTAAGCATTTTACAGCCAAATCGATTTGCATCTTATGAAAAAGTAAAAAATAACATTGGTAATCAAGATTTCTTTTAGAGGCTCCCCCTTTCATGTAGTCCAAATGTCGTTGGCATTTTAATTTGCCGTTGGAAATTGAAATTAATTCATTTTTACATTTAGCAAACTGCCCTCTAATTTCGTCATCTGTTACTTCTCTCATCCGTCTAAATTCATATAAAAAAAACTTGTCAATTTATGTCCCTGTAATGTAACTTGTTAATCACAGAAAAACCTCAAAATATTTAAATGAAATTTGATTTTTATTAAAGTTTTTACTATTGAATGTTTTAATTTTTTATAATGAGGTTTTACTGTTCCGAATTTATAGCCACTATTTTTACTTATGGTGCACTTTGGGTAACTTCACTCCACGTTGTTCATCTTTAAAAAATGCAAAAAAAAAAAAAAAATAAAACTCTTAATAAATTAATTTTACAGTGGTATTACTCTTAATCGTACTGTACTTTGTTTCAATGCCTGATATTCCTGTTCTAATTCTTTGATTGATTTTTTGAGTTTCTGTTCGTCAGAACTAGAAACCGTGGGATTGCATTCAGAAAAACATTTTTCTAAAGCTGCTATCCTACTGCTAGTTTTTAAAACCGGAATTTGTTCACATTTTGCAGTATTCTCTGAGTTTTCAATCGATTTGGGTAAAGCATACACACTGGCTTTAATACGTCGATTAAACTCCACTACTTGTTTATATCTAATCTCATCACCTACAAAAATTAAAATTTCATTTGTCAAAATAATATATTGTCCAATTTTGATAAAACTCATATCGGTCAATGCAATATTGACAAAATAATGTAATTATTTGGCATTGACTGTGACCAAGCAATAATATAGTATATTGTAAGTTAAAACCTTGTAAACTATCAAATGATAGATATGATCTTGAACAACTGCCATGTATTCTAGAGTTCTCTTTACAAACAATAAAAGCAAACTTCACATATTTCCCTATAGAAATCATCAATGTAACAGTTAAACCATTGTTACGGTTTATTTAAAAAGTTTCAGACCATTTAATGTTGTGATGTTGCAACCATCATAATTGTTACCGGTGACCAATTCACTTGCAATCCCTTGTAAAAAGCTAATCGCTTCCTGAAGGAAGTTGATATTATGTTATTTTATGGTCTGCAGTTTAACTTAACACACATACATTAGATAAATATTGTAAATTAAACTTACAGTACTATGTTCATCACCAAATCCATTCAGATCACGATCCGTCCTGGATTCGTTGTTGTGTACAATAGTTACATCATAAGGCACTAAGTAACCGTCTAACTGTAATTAGTACGCGTTATACTGTTTAATAGATAAAAACTTTATAAACCAACTTTCATTTAAACTTACTGCTATTTTCCCAGAAAATATAGGAAATTTTTCATAACTCATACTTATTTTCAATTCAGTTGAATTCACGCGCTTGACTAAAAAGCTTGACCTTGTACATACAACAGAAATAAATCTCCATTTCAATCTTAGGAGATTTACACTAGGAGATTTACAATACATTTGTGCGTGTGTTTATACTGCAGATTTTTGAATTGATTCACCACTTTACCCCGTGTAACCTAGTGCTACTGGTTCAGTCGTGGGATATTAAGGCTATTAATTTTGTGAATATTTGTTGTGGAAGTTATATTTAAAGAGTTTTGTACGTTACTGCTGCAGATTAATTAGTATAAGAAGTTGAGGATTCTCTAATATTGAAAAATGGGAGGTGGAGATCTGGTAAGTCTTAAAATATGTTTGTCTCGCTACTTTAATACATAATCTCAAACAACGTTGTAACATTCGTTATGTTTTCTTTAGAATCTTAAAAAATCATGGCACCCAACCACTTTGCGGAATATGGAACGGGTTTGGAAAGCAGAGCAAAAGCATGAAGCAGAACAAAAGAAGATCGAAGAACTTCAGAAAGAACTTGCTAATGAAAAAGCCAGGGAGGAGATCCGACAATTTGCTGAAAACCAAGGAGTCGTACAGTAAGAGATTTTTTTGTGAGAGTAACTGCTGTATGAGCTGCAATTTGAAACTACTGTATTTCATTGCAGAAAGAAGGCAAATAGATTAGATTGGATGTATGAAGGTGCGGGTTCTATGATTAACCGAGAAGAATATCTGTTGGGCAAAACTGTTGATAAGACATTTGAACAAAATGAATTTGGTGTGTCAAAATCAGAGTGTGAGTACTATATTGCATTTTTTTATTATTTCTTCTGTTATGTTAATATTTGTCATTCTAAATGTGTTTATTTATGTTCATGAGTAGTAGACCAAATGCCCGAGTCGGTGTGCCGTACTTCAGGAGCTGGAAATGTAACCGTTGATTTAGTAAATAAGATTAGAGAAGATCCTTTGCTGACTATTAAAAAACAAGAAGACGATAGCAGAAGACAGTTGTTAAACAACCCAGTGCGATTGAAGCAGCTTCAAGAAATGGTATGCTTTAAAAGTTTTCTATAGTATAATATTTGTACAATAAGTATTATATTTTTAGCTTGGGGCTAGTGGAAGTAAGAAACATAAAAAGCACAAGAAAAAGTCAAAAAAGCATTCAAGCGACGACGACAGTTCAGATAATTCGCCAAAGTCGTCTCGTCAAAAGGATCGTCACCATCATTCAACTAAAGTAAATTTAGATTTCTCTATTATAAGGTACTGTAAAAGGATCTAGTCTTTGATTTTAAAATGTCAATTTTATTTTAGAGTGAATCACGAAGTCATCACAGGGAAAGGTCGCGATATGATTCTAGAAATAAAAGTCGCAGCTCATCTTCAAAGCGATCGAGATCACGTTCACCCATTTACAGAAATAGAAATGAAAAACGTTCTAGCTCTCCACCACGTGTCCCGAAAAATCGAAATAAAACCAGGTAAGTTATACTAATGGTTTCGCCAGACTTAATATTAACAATGTAATAATATTTGTAGGCAAATGGACGATGAAGAAAGAGATCGAAAATTAAGGGAAATGATGGAAAATGCGAAATGGCGAGATGATCAAAGAAGTCAGCGAATGCGAAAGCATATTGATGAACTAAAGAAGGAAGTTGAACAGCAAGCAAAAACTGCAGATGTCGATTTTATAACGTTAGTTGAAACTTATAAATAGCAATACCCAATCATCACTTATTCATTTTTTTTTTCTATTTCCTAGGCCCATGCTAAACACTGTAGCATCCACAGGTTCAGTTGCAGGGCGAATAAAAAGTAACATCTACAACATTCAGCGAACAAGAGCTGATCAAGAAAAAAGTTTCATCAAGCGGTGATGTTAAATGCGTTATTATTGTATAGTTCAAACAAAAGCTCGGGGAATCAACTTTAAATTGATTGCTGGATATCACTCTTAATACGAAAACGTTATGTTCATGAAACATAATTCGTGAATGTCAGTTAAATTGTCGATGAAATTGTTAGTTTTAATTATAAAATGAAGAAATTACATCTTATTTATTAAATCCGAATTAGCATTTCGCGACATGCTGGTAATAACGCCAGCTCCATATTTGTTTTAACAGACGAAATTAATCATCGTAGGACATACTTTTTATGTACATTTATTTTTTATTACAAATGTGAGATTCAATAAAATGTAACACATGATTGGTGGAGATTCTAATGTCGAAACAGAAATAAAATCGTAAAATATCTCCAATAAATCTCTTCCAACAATATCAATATATAAAATATCTATGATTAAAATCAAAAAGAAAATTTGTACATGCATATTATAACAAGTTACAAAACAAACGAAATGCCCTATTTCCCCAGTGATGAATTACTTTTCACGAATATATTGTCGATTTCTAAAAACCTACACCTTAATAATTAAGCATTTTTAATGTTTGACTGTTGACCTAATAAATCAATACGAGACATCAAACATAACTTTACATAATACAGTTGATCGCTCATTCTACAAGCTACTGTATTTTAAACTACAATTTAGTTACTGTAAATAGGGAAAATGAGAGAAATATCAAGTACAGCACTAGGGTTCTTCAAAATCGAAGCTACTACAAAAACAAATTTTGCACTTGATATAGTAGGCAAAATGGTGCAGAGATACTGTATAAAGCTGCTGAACTGAGTCTTTAATGATGATGAACGAATAATAATAGTTGACTATTGTTATGAGCATATACGGTTGAATGGCATTGTAATGAATGACTGATTTGTACAAATAATAGTGCAATTTTTATGCAAATTCAGCTATTTAAGTAACTCGTATCTAAAGTTTGGATAAACCTTAAAAAACTGGTTACAACAAGAATGTGACAAAGTGAACAGACTTCAAACTATTACTAAATGGACCATTCGTATACGATAACATACTTCAGTCATAATATAAAAGTTTCTTTAAAGAAATATTATGCTTTTATCTTTCAAATTTATGTATTCATAAGGGCATTATATCACCAGATGCAAATCCATCATTTGATTATCTCAACAAGAAAAACAGAAACTGTAATTTCAGGAATACAATCACAAGTAAATACTATTTTCGGGCATTGTGACCTAAGGCTTACCCTTTGAATAACGATTGGCGTTAATTAATGGCAAAGTTTCTTCCAGTCAGTGCCAATAACTTCACAATAGACAGTGTTTATTGTCGACTGCGACCAACTTTGATGTGAATAAGCACATCGCAAAGGATACGAATAGGATACTACTATTTTATAATAGGCAATATATAAACCTTCATTATCGTCCAAATCACAATATTTATGGTTAAGCTATAGCTATATAGCTCTTTTTCAATAATGAGCAACTTTTTACCCTATAATCTAAATCTCTATACATAATAACATTACTCACTAGTATGTTCACTAACCAATGTAACTTATTTTATCCCTCCAAATCTTTTCATTAATATTACGCTTTCAATTTAAATGGCAATTTTTATCAAACATCTTCATTAATCATATCAATGTTATTAATAACCCAGTTCGTCAAAATTAGTCACGGATTAAAAGTAAATCAATAGTGTATAAACGGTTTTAAAAATATAAAACATTCATACCGCCGTTAAATTAGTAAACCCACGATACAGGAACCCATTGTGGCTCTGCGCTCAGATTGTTTACAGCTTGCAGCAGCTTCTCAAATGTTTTGTCGAGATCGTCATTTACGATGGTTAAGTCGATGTATTTCTCATAGGCGCGATGAAGTCTCCCGTTTTCTTCTATGGTTTTTTTCATATCGTCCTCCTTCAAATCAATAAAATTGTCATTTAAAATTGTTAAACCAATAATAGTTACGATTTTAACATAACAAAACACGATTAACGTGCAATGAATGTATTAAATACCTCAAAAATAATTGAAGGAATTGATTCTAGGGTTCTTGCCCTGCGAGACTGGCGACTTGATGATCTTTCAAACTACACACAAAACAATTCATGCAACATTACAACAATCAAAATTCTACGCATACTATCTTAATAAATTAGTCTTATAAGACATGCTTCAATACTTAACACAAATTAAAATTAATAACTTATAACTACATTTCAAAATGCTGATAAATGAAAATGGTTATGAAACTTGCTTCTCATAAACAAACATATAAAAATCAGCATCTCACAATACAGTATACTAACTATACAACATGCCACAAGTCGGCTTTCTAATACTTTTAAAGTTTAAACTACTTTGCCGACTGGCGACATCAAATTGTATTTGCTAAAAACAAACTTACACCAAGTTGACGACTTCCTTCTCCACTAGTATTTACTCCACCATGCTTCTGTTCATAAATTTGTTTCAACCTCTCCATACCAGGTGACATTATAAAAACTACATATGGCAGAAATTCCTGAGTACTAAGCAGCTTTAAGGCCTATAAATTATGAAATTAATATTAAAACCACATGGTAAAGAAACCGTTAGCTATTTATACAACATTACCTGTGGATTGCAATCCATAACACACATTTTTCCAGATCGAATTACGGATCGAATCGTATCTAACTTAGTACCATACAAATGTTCGTTATATTCCCCATACTCCAAATACTTGTTTGTAGCAATATCGCTTTCCATGTTGCTTCTAGTTGTGAACAAGTATGCTTTGCCATCTTCCTCTCCTTCTCTAGGTGGCCGTGATGTATCTAAACACATGATATTATCATTTATGAATACTGTACAGTTGCATAGAAACTTAGTTAAATATGAACTATAAATTACAAGGAATGGTGGTTCCAAAACGTTGTGGATCTCGAGTAATAAGACGAGTTTTTAACGTTCTTCGTCCGACCCCCTCAGTACCAATTAAAATAAGCGTTTTCCTCTGGAATGGTGGCATCTTTGCTACTTCTTCATACATCATCAGTTCAGCTTTATCAAACTCTTTACCATGCACATAATAAAAACATTACATATTTACTTCAACTTTCATTATTATTAAATATTACCAGAATTTTGTCGAGTTTGATACATTTGCTTTTTCTTCTTTTTAGCTACTCTAGTGCCACAAATTGCTTTTCAAACAAAATGTAAAAATTTAGTTTAATAATCCCCAAAATAGTTAAAATACATACTTGTTTTTGTGGAATAGTCATATTCTGGCCTCACGAATGCTTTCCTCCTTTCCTCTAGTTCTTGTGATGGAATAAGACCAGTCTGCGAAACACCGCTTCCTGTCACTTTTTTGGCCTTGTAAATTTAAAAAATTATAAGCATTTCAAATATTTACAATAATGCATTTATCAATACCTGCCACCAATTCGGATCTTGTTGATTTAAAATTTGTAAAATTTCTCCTTGATGAAAAAGCAATCCAATTTCGGGACATGGCAGCAAAGTGTCTTTTTTTGGATCATATGAAAACAAGGCCTTAACATAACTCTAAATTGGTAAATAAAATATTTTTATAGATTACACATGAGTTAATAAACCTCCCAGAGCAGCAAGTTGGAAGAAGCCAGAGCAATGCAGATTTGTATATTAGCTTATTAGTCAATAATGCAAAATAGATAAAAGAATATTAATGGAAATTTAGTTCAGCGATTTTAGTACAATCAACTGGTAAGTTTTAACAAATTTCACAAATACAGCAAAAGACAGCCAGAAAACGTTTAAAAACATCTATAAAATCCTAATGTACAATAGTTTAAAAGAACTACAGTAAATAGAAAATGGAAAATTTAAAAGATATACTAAATGTGGCACATTTACAGTTTAGTATCAATTTGCAAAAACAATATCTAAAACATTTAAGAAACATGACTATTTTTATTGCAAACGATAACGCATTTAAAAAATTTCCGTCAAAAACAAAAAAAACGGAATCCATTGAAGTAAAAATATTTGTTTAACACACACGAAGAAATAACTTACTGGAGTCGCGTGAAGATTTTCAGCTGTATTGACCAGTTTTCGAAGTGTTCGCGGAGTCGTTGGAGTTCTTCTTCCAGAACCACGATTTGATGGTTGCTACTCCAGGAAAATAACATATACAACACAACATACAAAACACAGCATAACAACATACCGCATCTACGGGCAGATTATAGTCGGTACACAGTCATGCAATATCGAAAAACTTCTACAAATGCAACAAGTATTTTAAGTGTGAATACGACCATAGAAACATTAAAATAACTAAATGCTCATATCATTTTAGTGGTGAATTGTGACATGTGTAACGATCTACATTGTGCCCTTAGTGCTTCAAACATTGCAAAGTGAAGTTCAAGGCATGCCATAAACAGCTATATGGCTAAACAACAATAACCAATAAACTTCAACACTAACCTGAATGATTTGCGGCGCAGCTTCGGCAAAGCTGGGCATAATTTTCAGTGTTATGTTTCCATTACTTTTCTTAATTTGCTCCTGTAACTGTTCTGGTGTGCTTACTTCTTCACCGTTGGCTTCTTTAATTATATCACCCACACGCAAAAGCCCTTTATTAAATATGAAAACAGGGTCAAATAAATCAAATCAAGGATTTAATCATTAAGCTCTACCTTGTCGGTCAATCATACCGCCACCAAGAATTCTAGCAACAACCAACTCTCCATTTTCAATTTGTACAGTAACTCCCTTAAATTAATAAATTTATAATATATTATTTAAAAACCAATTCAATATTATTCGATTAAATTAGAATTTTACCAGTGGTTCATTAGGAGCTTTAGTGAGCCCTACAATTCGAATTGCATCAGGTATGTTGCCATTCGTTGGTGGAAGAGGTGAATTTGGTTCTGATGCTGTAGAATCATCCTTAGATTCTTCCAATGTTTTCTGTGCAACGGTATCGTGAGCATCTACCAACGCCTTTAATATACAGTAATAAGTTAAATAACTATAATAATTCAATTCAAATGTTTCTGATTTACTCTAAAATGTGGATCTTGAAGAAGAATCGCTAATTCTTGTGCATCACGATTACGGTTACTTCGACATTTCACTTGGATTTCCTTCATCAATTGTAAGTTTCCAGTTCCTACAGGGCTTGTTGAGTCGTGGTTGGTTGATTTACCTTTTTCTAATTTTTCTTGAACCTTTCATTTAAAAAATTAAGACAGACAATTTGCCTCATCAATATTAAGTAGAAAAAAGTAGTTACTGTATTTACTTCATCATAATAACACCAATTAAAATACGTATAATCAAATATTACAGTACTTTTTTCCTTATGAAAATTATATTAAGTTAATGGAACTGACCTTCACCAAGGAATTAACCGCAGGTGTGTTCATGAGACCTTTAAGGAAAATTAGATCGGTATCCTGAACTCCATTACGCCCATTTAACTCGTCAATGTTGTCTCGCACATGTTCAAAAGCAGCTGGAAATCATTTGAAAAAATTCAACCAATTACATATACAATTTGACAGTAAAATATAAGATGAAGGGTAAGCACTAATTTTATTATGGAGACAAAAATGCAATAAAGTACAGCGATACCGTGCTATAGTAATGCAATTAAGTTACTGTATATAAAAATTCATAAACACCATAATATCATCAACTTACTTCCAGTTAAATTTTTCTGCACATTTAATCGTTCAAGACTTTCTAATAATCGCCTATTTTCTAATCCCGAGTTGCCTAATTTCCCTCCACAAAACACCATAGTTAATACCGTCAGTTAGGTTATAATCTCTAAATTTAATACACCAGATCGTCTCTATTTCTGTCTTGCACTGATTCCCCGACAAAAATGGCACAGTAAAAAATTCAAGACGGTGAACGAAACAAAACAACAGTAAAAAACCCACTAGAGGAAGTAGGAAATTAACAATGGACAATTGTTTTATACGCAAATCCAGGAGTGGCAACGGTTTGAGTTATTGAGCACACTGCACAGGTAAGTTGGTGTCATTATACCTTTTAGCCTATGCCCAATTGAAATGGACCATTCCCGTATGTTTTTAAACTGCTTTTATATCAACAGAAAAACTGATTAATTGATTTTGTCCACGACAGTCCTTCAACATCACACGCTATCAAACATGCGAATGACGCTAAATAAGCGAATAGTTTACACGTTTTAAAAAAGCGCCATTAAAATCTCTTGAAGGCAGGTAGAGAAGGTAAGCAGCAAACAAAGCCAATCATTTCTCAAGCATTCACTTTTTGCCCTCTTACTAGACGCAGAAGTAGCATACTTTCATGAGAAGTTAAAAAGGAAAAAGAAGAAACAGGTAGAGAACAGGAGGAAAAAGGCAAGGAAAAGGTAAAAACTGTGAAACAAGCAATCGTGTACCCGCCTATAAAACAGGTAACACAATCACGATATACCGGTAAACTCAAACTCATACAAAAGTTGATGCCCTGGTAGTAAAGATATTAAAAATTTGCATATAAAACCAACCTCGAATAAATCACATGTCGTTCAGGCAAATTTATTAAGTAGTAAAGCCATTAAAAATACTTTTCAAAAATGATTCTTATTTATAATACCAATTATAATTAATTCACACGCCTGTAAATAGAAAACTAAAAAAAAACAAGTTGGGTTTGAGCCCAAGCAGCACCACATATAAATACACCGTACATCAGCAGGTTAAAAACAACTCTAGTTAACGAGCTTCTAAATGAGTGATAACTTGATAAGAACTCCAACATTGTGGCATATTATAACGAGTTTCTTTAACAAGTAAGAAACCAGGTAATATTTACGATTTTACAAACTAAAGAAATAGGCATTTCGTTAGCTCATAAAATATTCTACAATTTCTCATATTGCGTTACACTGTACTTTACAAAAGTACATTGACATTTACATCATGCCAAAAAAAGAATGCTGAATGTATACTCAAGAAAATTGATGTGACATTTTTTTTAACAAAGTGACGGTTGTAACTTGCATAAAATTGCTAAACTATAAAAACGTCTGATAGAAGCCATAAAAAAATTAAATGCGGGTTATAAATTTACCTTGTCCAGTTGTTGTAGAAGATGGCATGACTGTTGAGGTTTATCAATTTTCCGATATGTGCCAGTCCACAACTCCAAATCGACGACCTATAGAAAACAAAAAATAATAAAAACTCCAGAAATAAGTACAAAACACCTCATTTGAAATTATGAAAACTAATTTAAACATACAACTAAACGAACAAGATGTCACATAGTCGTGTGTTCCTTTTATAACAATTGGTTAAGTATTTTGAGCACATATGGGTGGGCAGAACAGTAACATAATGCCCCAAAATTCAAAACACAAACAAGAGTCATCTACATTCTACAAAGTCACAAATAGAAAATTCTTTTTCTCAGTAACTTAATCTAGAACAGCGCATACAACTATAAAGACAAGTTAAGAAAGACAAGACAGATGGAAAAAAAAAATTGAAAGAATTTCGGTATGTCATGGCGTTTAATTTAAGAGCCCAAGTGCTTCAATTTGACAACGGATTTACTGCTAGAACGTATTCTGCCAGCTAAAAAAATTAATGATTTTAAAATGTTAAATAGAGCAAGGCAATATTCGTTAAATTTAGAAGCAGAAGCTGTTTTATATGGTATTTATTCTAATGGATTCAGTTTAAAAGTTAATAGGAGTTTCATCATTTTGAACAAGATACAGTACTGTATAAAAGCCAGGACACAAATATGCACCACTAAATCGAAATAATGTCAGTGATGAAACCACGACTCATGCAATGATGCAAATTCCAAATAACTTTTTTTTTTATTTTCTCTTTTAGAACATTTTAACCATGTAGTTTTGGGCCCATTTCCAACCTGTCATGTCGAAGTGCCTTTTTTCGGTTTTTCAAAATCAGTGTACAGTATATTGTAGTATATTTAATATCTTTAAAGACGGACAGAAAGATCTCTTCAACACCGACTAAAAACATTTCAACACCATCTAATATTATATAAATAAACAGAAAAAACTCAAAAATCAACGTTGGCGGCTTTGTTAAGTACAAAAGCAGATGATCAGTAAAGAAAAATAAATATTAAACACCTTGTCAGCAAAATTGTTTGACCTTAATAACTAGAAAGATAACATATGGTAAACAACAAGATGCCAATTTTGTTTATACCCTGTAAAATGTCTGATAAAAACCGTGCATTTTTTTCATTATTTATATTTTATATGCATTGGAAAGAACATGTAAAAAAGATATCCTACAGTATGCATTTAAAGCCTTTTTGTAAAAAAGAAAGTTGAAAATATTTCTTTAATATTTTATAACAAATTTATGTTGCTTTGTGCTAGACTTTTTCTTTTTTTAAAAAAAACCAATTGTGCAATTTTATTCTCATAAATGACCTAAATCATAATAACAATAATCCATAAAATTAGTATTGCAGCCATTCTGAAATTCTAAACTTCAGTTATTTACAGGAGGGAAAATGTGACCTCAATGTGTCATTGCAATTGAGTGTAGTCATACTGAATTCACTAATTAACGAATAAATTTAATGTAGTAGGGGTAAATCTGTTGTATTGCACAGACAGTATAAAAAAGATACGTATTTCTAGACTACTAAGACTCTGAACTTGAAGACATGAAAAACAATATTTTAAAGTAAGCTTATTGAATCTAGTCCCTCTTAGGTTTGCAGTAAATTTCAACAACAAAAAAATTAACACGGTCATTTCTTACGGTAGGAGCATACTGTTATCACATCTTCCCGTATACGACACATTTAATGACGTACAAAACCAATTTGCTAAGCTGCTACTATAAATTTAAATTAGTAAATTAAAGTTATGGTATTAACTTAGTAAGCGGCAGAGTATGAGACATTTAAAGTATTACATCATCGTCTAAAATAACTACTGTACCAACAGAACACATTCTAATATTATTGCAAAAGAAACGCAACATTTTAGTCCCTGTATACTCAGCATCCTACAATGAATAATTAAAATTTCATTGCCGGTTTAAATTTTCCGGTTGAAAAACATGTCTGAAACATTTGAGATCTAATAATTCCAGATCCCACCAAATGTGTCTTTGTTATATTGTGTATGCACTTTAAAAGGAAAGAAAAACATTCATGCAAAACCGACTTTAATAAAATTTCCTTACATGTGAGAATGTTATAGACATTTCCATCAGAACTTTCAAAACTAAATGTCAGTAACCGACCGTACAAATGTAAACTTTTAGTGTTTTAATGTGCTTCTAATAAACCCAATTTTAGTACAGTATGCAAAATAATGTAACAGTGTAATGCCATTTGTAATAACCATATGTTAAAGCTTGTAATTTGTTTTAACATTTAAAAATTAAATAGCTGATCGTTTATGACACTGAACAGCGCGTACTGTACTGTATTATTTATATCAGCTGCTTAACTTTAAATCTACTTCAATTGTATTCATTTGCTAAGCCGCGTTTCGACATGAATGAATTCCTATCAGATGAGAACATCACACTTTCTACGCATGCGCACAGGTGTAACTTGTAAGTAACATACGTTAAAAAAGTTTGGTTACAAAATTAAATAGGTGCGTCTTTCATAAGTTTCTTTGACTCATCGTTTGGTTTCACAAGATAGTAAACAAAACTATCGCATGTCCATTATTATATTGAAAACTGTGGCTAAATTTATCGTATACATTTGTGCTGCCGTATTCCATCGCCACCGATTTAGCTGTAGATTAATTCACGAAATTAATCGCGGTTGTTGGGCACCCCCTTTCATACCTCTGAATTTATTGTAATGTCTTATCTAATCATATCTAATCCCTATGTACTCAAAGGTCATCAAAAACAAATGTTTTAAAAGTGTACAATTGATAACATACATCATAAGAAAATAGTATAAAGCTTACCAAAGTTATCTCTTCGCGAACTCACCACTTGTAAATCGATGAAAACATTTAAATAACACACATAAACGGGTATTCGTATAAGATCAAACGGCACGCCCAACGTGAATGCACACACCAAACAAGATACGAATTTGCCAACAACAGTATGATAAACAACCGCACTGACTGCACCGAATCGACAACCAGAGAACTGATCCTACGGATCTGCACATCCTTGTTTAATTTTGCACCTACCATAGGTGTAGTAGCGCCACGTGGTGGCAGACAGGTAATTCAACTCGTACCTTTATTTAAATTATTTCGGTAAATATTTTAACTGTTAATTTGTTATTATTAAATTTTAATGTAGAAAATGGCATATTTATCAATTCGCCCTACCATAATTTGTTTATTTAAACAATTACAAATTTAACATGGAAACGTAAGATAAGTAAAATTATGATTTAAACTTTAAAGCACAATACCGATATTAATTTTAACCATTAACAGTATTATGCGATCATGCACAGTGATTATGTACGGTATTGTGAAATAAGTCATAACCCAGTTGCAATATGATTGCACTTTGTAAGAAGTCAACTAATGGTAATGACCTGCTTTTAATTATAAATCCAAACTACAAGTAAAGAAGAATCTCGGAATTCCAGTTATCATTGGTGCCAACTTCTAAGTTTTTTAAAGTTGTGTGTAATGTTAAGTGACTCAAGCACTAAAGAAACTCACCGTATGAAAGGTGACGTTTTTCCAGTTATTTATTGAAATAAATTGCATCATATTGCACAAATAATTTTTAAACAAATTGGTTCACATGGTATAGTATTTGTTTTGTCGTAAATAATGATTTCTGACGTAGTAAAAACGGAAAACTATTTTTAAAAAACGTTATCTTGCAAAATAATACTAAGACTTTGTAAAACTAAAAAAAATAATTTAGTTTGAAGATTGCATACTGTAAGTGGCTTATGAAATTATGACTCGATAATTTGAGAAAAATGTTATTGAATATGACAATAATTATAATTAATCGAAAAACAGACAATGAATGTTCAAAAAGTGTATTTATACGATTTTAATCACAATTAAAGTTGAATATACAAAGTATAATAAATTTCAAGGAATGAATTCGCCATATTCGCGTCAAATATAACGTACAATAAACACATAAGTTAATTGTTTTTCTTCAAATAAAATGAGACATCTCTAGAAACACGATACATACTGTATACAATATAATATTTATAATATAATATTTTAAACACTTTTGCACCGAGAAATTTTCCCTCATATACATATCTTTTTTTTAAATTTTTTTTTCTTCAAAAACAAAACAGAAATTCAGCAACAGCTGAAATACCATAAAATACAGTTACTATATGATTAATAACGATATAACCGTTATACTAATGCAATGCTTAGTTTTAAACCCACCAACATTATAACAACAAAAGCTGAGCACACCACTTCGATAAATGTTTTCAATAAAAATGTATATTAAAATACAGCCGTCAATGCATATACATGGGATATTGTATACAAGTACCCATTAGAGATATAAAAAAAATTAAACAGAAAAAATAAAAAAAATACTTTTATCCATTAAATGCTCAAAATATTGATATAAACTCAGAAACAAAGTATCAAGTAAAAAACCCGATGGAGTTAATAAACAAAATTTCGATTGCTAAAATTTTAAAATATTTATAAAGGAAAACAAAAACAAATTTAAACCTTTGAAATATTTGAAATTTTCATGATGTTAAAACTTAAAACGAGAAAATTGAATCGACCTTGTATTATTTAGAAAGACAAGTGGCAATCGAAATTCATTCCTGAAATTTTGAATGATTTTTCCCCCGACCAACTAATTCATACTTAGGTTTCTTGTTTGTTTTTGGGAACCCTGTTATCATGCATGCGTGTCTAATAAATTGTTTCACAAAATACACAGTATTATACTCTATACAATATAAGACGAAATGAATAGTACTTCTCATGCTAGCTGTTACTGTAGGCATTTGCTTACACTACACTTACATGGGAAATCGAAAACATTTCAATCTGCTTTAGTGCTTTTAATAGAAATATACACTACCTTCGTCAAATCAATTCATTATGGTGTCTAATCGATTGCATTCAAAAATTTAGATGTTACACAGACAAGGACATCAAAGTTTAACTGTATAACATGTTGAAATTTCATGTAAAGGACACTACTCGGAAAACTAATGTATTTAATACATAATCATAGTTTCTCAATGGCATCAAACTGACACAATATCTGACAAACCACATAACATAGACTTGAGAAAGTGACAAGAATGTCCAAATAAGATGCACTGATCATTATACAGTAGTAACACACGTTTTCCAAACACTGCATCAATTTCTCTGCACAATTTTACATTTAACAGTATACCTTGTAGTAACTTTTTCAAATGTTAAACCATTTTATTAAGAGTGTAAGTAGTCAATTTTTCTTTTAGAAAAACATATTTCATTTACTTTTTTAGTTGTATTTTCATTAGTACACATAAAGCTTTATATTAACACATTTAAATTTAGAATTGGAATGTCTGAAACAGTACACCTACGACTCGATTTCTGCAAATAGCCCAACAATTGTGGATGGAATTTATTCTGGAAGTAAGAATTACGTTACATCAAACACATTGTACTTTTAAGTTTAAAATGCGATTCTCAAAGTTAGAATTTTCAGATATCATTAAAGCTTTACTTTAATAATTCACTATAAAGCCATATACTGTACTTAAGTTACTTTTACTGTGCTATACTTTTAAAAAGTATCAAAATTAAACCTATTGAACATTTCATGAAAAATTGTTTGAAAACCATTCAATTTATCCTTGATGTATACTAGCAATAACTTCGACATGTGATGTGAAATAACCGATGTTTTCTTAACTTAAAACTACCACTAACAAATTGACTCCAGTCCTCAATCCTGACTATACCGTACTTTGCCAGAACACATTGAACGATACACAACTGTAATTGGCACCTGAATTTGTGATCACCTGAACATTTGCTATATATAGTATAGTGGTCTATAGATATGCGATAAAAAATTTAGGAAGACCTGTAGATAACTATATGGTCATGCTCAACATTCAATATAACATAGACTATCTTCAAATCATAACTACAGTAGATTTTCTTAAATAAAAATACAATTCTTTCTCCATTCGGAATAATGTATTATGAATCGTTTTAATAAGAGTAATCAACTGTAATCATTTTGATGATCCACTTTCAACAATCATCAATTCCCTGGAAATGTACTTTCATGAGTTGAACTCGCATTTAAATTTAAAAGAAAAAGCTTATTCATGCATAAAAAAATAAAAATCTGTTAAATGTTTACATTATACACGACATTCGTGCCCAGATTCAATGATAAAAAGGTATACGGCACACAGGTTAAAGCCTATTTTTAGTACAAGATATTAAACTGTAATGGTAAAGCTCAGCAGTAATTAGTCGTTTCTAGTTGCTCAAAACGTCACGAAATTTAATTATCTCAACAAAAAAAATTAAAAAATTCTCCTAATGAAAATTTTAATAATGAGTAGAAAATATTTAAAATTTTGAACGTTTTTTGGCTATTCTCATAAATAGGTAGTAAAAGATCTACATACAACTAAACAAACATTTATTTTAATCATTAAGAATATTCGACTTCGATTAGTCCAACTTAATTTCAAATATGGTAAATTAATATTTCACAAAAGCAAGACTTAAACGGTCCTTTGAATTTAATTAAGGTTAGAAATTGCATTGATTACGACCGCGCAAATTTAACTCGTTTGCTCAATGTAGATTGACAGCTTGCGTTGGGTTTCAAATAAGATCGAAAAACAAATATTTAAACAAAATCACATTTAAGTGTAAATATAATTTATATGTATAGACAATTTTTTAATAATTTTATAAGATTTTTATATTATCCACTCAGCAATGAATATTCTTTGGGACAAATTACGAATTTTGCTAGTTTCATAGTAACAAGTGCTAATACAGTATTCTTGTTAAAAAAAAAAAAGTTTGGCATAATAATGTTCTTTCTACAATAGTTATGCAGTTGGAACAACTGTAACAACTATTGGATTAATCACAATGCCACTCATCAAAAAAATATTTAGAAATTTACAATAGAATTTGTCATTTTACGGTTTTGATTTAATATCTCACTTGGTAACGACTAACTATAAATCTATTTCAAAATAACCACTCAAAACGGTTCTCTTTCTAGTGTATGGAATTTTCTAGACAACAATGTAATGAACAATTACAATTTTTCTGGAGTTATGCTTAGTTGCTTCACTGCAATGCAATACAAATCGTTAATCAGCATGCAAAATAAAATCTAAGAAAGCAATGCAATATAACGATTTAACTAATAATGGGTTCTTTTGTTGTTATTAACAAGTGTTACGGTAGGCATATTGAAGTCCCTGACCAAACTGATCATTCTACCTCATTCAACACACACGATATACTAAAAATTTCAAAAATTGAATATAATACTGAAGTTTATAATTTCGGAATTTAGATTTTAGATAAATAAATAAGCTATTTCAGGTGTTTATGTAGTCTTCAAATTAGTGTTCAATCGACCATACATTGAATTTCTAAAAATTACTTTTTTAAATTCAAGCAGAAAAAGATGACACGAATTTCATGTCTTATTTCTAAATTTATTTTGGTTAAGCCAAACAGTTAAGATATGACTAAAGAAGTCTTTTGATAAAACGATAAGTGCACTTGGTCTGCTTGAACGCAACAGCTTTCACCCATATCTATTTTAATATTAAGACACCCATTCAAAGATTAACTTTATACATATGTGTATCCAAAATATATATACAGAATATTATATTAAGTGTTACATTTGAGCTAAAACCTATTTCTGCCAAATATAAATGCGACACAGAATAGCAATGAAAGAATCAACAGAATTTAACACAGAGACGAACACAAGCAGAATAGGAATAAGACACTTGGTGGTCATTAAAAAAAACCACTCTGATTTCGTTCCAATATCCGACTCGCTTTCACAACTTAATCTCTCGATATTCTTCGTCCCAGCATAATGAGAGCCACAAAATGGCTACAATCACTTTTCGATTTCAACCGAAATTTTAAAAATATACATAAATGTATATATAATTCAGTTATTAACATCGAATGAGCGTTCACTTAAATTAATATATTATATTATTCGATGTCAAACATTTGCTTTTCCGTAAGCAATTGCCTGTTGAATAAAGGCAGCCACCAAAAAACCGAGCACGACGAATCCTAATAAAATAACAACCGCCCACTGTTGGTCCGTCAAAGGTTCACGTGGAGTTACCCTTAATGTAGTCAAAGCGGTTGCCTTACCATCAGTATTAGACACACTTATACTGGGACCAGAAGTCACAAAAGTATAGCTAGGTCCTAAGGGACCAATTAAACGAGTACTTCCACCACTACTGCTACCACTACCTTCGCGTCCATTGCTTTGAATTTCTCGAACGCCACCAACTCTAACAGAATATTCAGTCCGAGGATCAAGTCCCATCAGCTGATAACTAGTTTCTTCGCCTCGGTAAATCTTAAAAATAAAAAAATTAAAAAAATAAACAACTGGGAAAGTTTTCGTTTTATTTTAGCAAGACAATCGGATTTAAGGGTACATTACCACTCGAAATTCATGCTCCTTTGGTCCTAGCACTTGCAATTGATAAATAATTTTATCTTCTCCCATAGGTTTCACAGGTGCCCATTCCACAAAACAAGACGTTTCTGTAACTTTGCTAATAGTTGGCGCTAAATATGAAACAAAAATGATTTTTATTTAATGATTTAATGTAGTTGATTAATTTTATATGACAACTTGCCTTTAAGTGGTGGTGGAGGTGCCCTTGAAGTTGTAAACACATGTACAGTTGAATAAGGGCCATCACCAGCATCGTTGGAGCCAAAAATACGAAAGTGATAGTCAGTTGTTTCATTAAGTTTAGGAATTTTACAAAATAATGCAGTTCCATAGTACACTGGGCTAAAACTAATAAAAGAGATTGTATAGTAAAATAAAGCTAATGTAAAACTAAAATTAACTTACGCTCCATTCCTAGTTCCCATTTCCAATGTATAATGCGTAAAATCGATATTTTTACCTTCTCCCCATTTTAATCTTAACGAGTTATGATTTACGCCCACACATTCAAGTCGAGGTGCAGCGGGAGGAAGCGCTTTTGTAACTACTTTTATCACTGAACTAAATGGCCCCACGCCAACTCCATTCACGGCTTGAATCCTTATTCTACCATGTAAAAAAATATATTTGATATTTCTAACATTATAATTATCCTACAAAAATTACCGGTATGTAGTTTCAGGCTGCAAATTGTCTATTAACCGTTCACACACATCACCTTCAACAGTAACCTGGCCATGTTTTTCACCAATATCAATGTTGTAAGATGTAATATCACTTCCATGACAATCAGGCGATTGCCAAGACAAACTAATGGTTGTAGGAGTACAACTTGCACGTATAGAAGACGAGGAAATAGCAGATGGCGACGTTGAAGGTGTTACTATTTGTAATGACTCACTAAATTGTCCCGCACCAGCAAAATTAACAGCCTGAACACGAAACATGTACGACGAAGCAGGAACCAAACCCTTCGTAATTTCACATAAAGGCGCTGATCCAGCATACAACTGTAATACTTTTTTAATAAATAACAAGTCGAAGTTTAATATAAAATAATCTTACCAAAGAAAATTCGCTTTCTTTGTGACACCATTCAAGCCTGTACTCTGTAATAGGAGCTCCATTGCACACAGGTTCTTTCCAAGTCGCAACAAGACAATGAGGAGAACGACACGCAACATCAAGACAATCCGGAGACTCAGGTGGTCCAGCACTAGTTGCAGCTTCCAAATATTCTGACCACTGTCCGCGCTGTTTCAGATTCATGTTAAACAATATAACAATATATAATTTAAAATATAAATGAATTAACCTACCCCAACTTTATTAAAGGCACAAACACGAAACAGATACGTTCGCCCAGGCATTAAACCTGCTATAACACAGTCTGTATCTCGTCCTCGATAAGCCAAACGATTAGATCCATCTACATTAGTTACATCAACTTCATATTCGGTAATAGGAGAACCACCATCTTCGGCTGGCAAAGCTGTAATATAAAGACTATAAATATTTCTTTAAAGAATACAACCTAAAATGGCTTACTCCATTTAATGTGAAGAGAAATTGCTTTTGGCTTGCCATGCAATCTAGGAGGGCTACACTGACCAGGGATAACCGCTGCAGTGACAACAGTACCTATTTCCGAGTACTAATAAAAACAAACTCCGCTCTAAATACAATCAATTATAATGGCATATAAAAAAGAACTTACTTCACTATGACCACCAAAACTCTCACAACTAACTCGTATTTGATAATTGCAACCTGGCTTTAAATGATCACAGTTAAATTCCAATTCTGAGCCTTTGTAAACATTCTTAAAACCTGTTCAACATAAAAAAGTTAACTTTTTGTAAAACAATTTTTCGATAAAATGACTGACCGTTTCCGGAATCCAGTTCCAGATTATAAGATAAAATTTCAGCACCGCCGTTATTTTTTGGAGGATCTTAAGAATACCATTAATTGTTTAGATTTACACGCAAACTTAAATACCATACAAGTACATACCCCATGTGACTTTAAATGAATGCGAGTGAATGCGTCCCTTAACAGAAGGACGACTAGGTGGAGACGGACGAGCGGGTTTGGTTTTGAAAGAAACGGTTTCGCTCCAGGGACCGCAGACGTCATTTTTTATGCATAACTACATTTAAATTACAGCAAAGGCTTTTTATATACAATAAAATAATATACAAGTCATTATTGCTTACCCTAAATCTATACTCTTGATGGCGCTTAAGATTTGTGCAAACATAACTACTTTCGCTTCCGTTGTATGAATTCAAAAACCCATGACCCTGTAATACAACCAAACATTAACATTAAACAGTAATGAAATCTTTAAATTGAAAAATTTACAGTCGAAATGTCTTCCATTTGTAAGATGCAAGAATCACCATTAGGCAATGTTTGCCATGCAAGACTCAGACTGTCTACAAATGCTTCCACCAGCCTGGGAGGAAGTGGCTGACTAGGAGGGCCTCCAGTCGTTGCATACTGAACTGGAGTACTAAAATCACTAAAAATGTGGATAATTACATGTCATGAAATCATTAAATTTGGTAAAATGATAACAATACCTTCTTCCAATTTCGTTAGCCGCAGCGACACGAAACCTGTACACCGTCGATGCTACTAGCTTTTTAACTCTATACTGCATTTGTAATCCATTAAAAATCTCTTTAAAATTATCACCTTCTTTACCCTAAAAACACTAATTAGTAACAGTATAATCAATTTAATGTTATTCAATATTTACATCATCGTATTCTAAAATATACGCAGTAATTTTCGATCCATTGTCAGCGACAGCCTATAAACAAAATTATAGATTAAAACAGTCAAAACATTTAAACGATAGATCGGCTTACATTCCACCGAACCGTTATTGATGACTTGGTTCGGTTTACAAGTTTTGGTGAAGATGGAACGTCTGGTATGGAATTTAAAGTCCTTAAAAGTGCGCCTTTTCATAATATAATAGAATATCAATAGTTTATTCGGTTTATAAAATCAATAATAATTTCTTACATTCGGACGGATGGCCCCGGAGGGTATCTAATAGTGCTAAAACACTATAGAATCGAAAATAAAGTTATAAATCTAAAATTTAAAAATGCAATAGACATTTCTATACCAAACATAATAGTCGGTCGCAGGTTTCAACAATTTCAATTCCCAATCCACATTGGCTTGACTGTAAAAGACAAGGATGATCAGAAACCACAACAGTAATATTACAATACAATTAGCTTACCTGCACACGACTTGAAACTTTCCATTACGGCCTTTGTCTGACAATAATAACTCGTATGTAAACTCAGATTCTTTTATGTCGTAATCTTCACATTTATCTCCTTCTGAACTCTCCGACCATAATTTGGGCGGCTGCCATTTAATCAAGGCACTAGTGGAGGTTATCTGGGACACCTAAAAATGAAGACATTAATATCCCACTAATTCTACTGAAAAAAAGAGTGACTCACCTGAGGAACAGCCATGCTTGATAACAGCTCCATCAATCCAGCTATAAATGAATACGTTAATAATATTTTTGACCATAACGCTAATAATAAAAATAGACGGTAACCGTGACAACATACTAATCATCTAATGATATTCTCATTTCCAAAATTATAATCATTTCGAGGCATTCAACTCTACCAATTCCTTTTCTTTAGTTTTTGACTGTAGTCTAAACATCAAATTTCGTTTCTATTTATACAAAACCAAATGTGCCATCTGGTTTTCCACAAGCTATTATGTCAAGATTGAGACGAGACGTAAAAGCAATTATTTTAAGAGCAGTTGTTTAGAAAACAAGCTATCCTCACAGATTGTCATTTTCATCATTAAGGCGTGGCAAAGAGTTAAAACTACATCTCGCTATTAGTAATTAATTTCGTGAGAATTATTAACTTTCAGATTAAAGTTAAATTTTCAGCTAACAAAAGAATGTAGCATACATGATAAAATATCATTTATATACCTAGCAAAATTGTATAGACAACCTAAAAACACAATGGAATTCTGTATTTACATAATAAACATGAATACCTTCTTGTACACTCTGATCATCTCCTCCATCCAAACCAGAGGTGCTTGTATTTCTATCTTTATACTTTTTACTGTTAATAATTTCTAAATAAAAATATTTCATAAATTACACATTTGCGTATTTTATTGATTATTACACCATTATAATAATTGTTACCTTTTTTAGGGGAATTTGGAGGAGAATAGCGCGAATTAGTTAACGGACTAGCATCTTTCTGCCTGCTATCCAATCGCCGTTTCATCTTTTGAAACTGCCTCTGGGTCCTATCGTCCATATGTAACGAGTGAAGTGGCGGTGGTGACGGACCTGTCAAATTACATTAGTAAATTAAAATCTGAATTTTTTTTTCAATTTACTCGTAAAATGCTGTACCTTGATGTTGATGATTGTTGCATGAATGAGTGTGATTAAGCGCCGTAGAAGGATGTGGAGGAGGACCTGGGTGTTGATGAAGATGAGGCGGCAGGTGAGCAGGCGGTATTCCCAAAGGATGTCTTGGGTGAAACTGATTGTGTGGATTAAAAGGGGGAGGAGGGGGTGGAGGATGGTATGGATAGTAGGTAGGACTCGATGGAGCGTTAGGTGGAGGTGGTGGCCCTGGTCCCTAAAAACACAACATAATTAATTTCACAAACAGATAAACAACAACACATGTTATTTGTTTTAAAATTCCATAAATCAGCAGTGTCACCTCCGTTTTACTCGTTTACCCAATTTAAAATCACAATTGGAATAAAAGTTGAAATAAACATGCAATAAACAATATGGGACTGAAAAAGATAGAAACTAGCTATACTATGGTTATAATTTACAAGTAAAATATCTTTCTAATGCAACGTGGCAACGTCCCGGTTTATCAACATAAAGTATGTGTACATGCTGTGTACACTATACAGTACACTATGCCATCGGTACACAATTGCATACAATACTGTGCAATGTACATCATCTAATCTCACCTATGATCTCCCTCCCTCTCTCAATATTTCAGTTTGATCAAATAATTTGCAAATATTTATCACGATGTGGCCTTACTTCACCCTGACCTGCAATCAATTCCTTAAATAATGTAATTTTATTCACAATAAGTTCGTTTTATACAAACGCATTGGAATTTGTTTTGTGTACAAATAAAATGTTAACTGTTTATCATTATATTAACAATCAACAATACTTGAGTCTTAGGATGGGGTAAACACCTGACTGCGTTCATTGTCATTATCTCTATTAAGCATCAAATACAATTAAAAAGTAAAATGTCAAACTTGATTCAATGAACAAAACTACACGAGACTTAGTGTAGTACTGTATAAATTAAAGTACTTAATCGTCATATTATCTTACGTGGCTGCTTATATTCAGCTGTGTTATACGTGGCAATACAGCTTACAATAAAACGAAAGTTCAAAACTAGTACTGTATATAAAACAAGAGAAAAATGTATTCGACTTAATCCGGTGCAAGAAACTGCACAAGATGTTTTGTAATCAAATCAAAGCTTTCAATTGATATTCGACGATGTTAATAAACCGAAGAATAACTTTCGAATGCTGCGATACTTACATAAGTAGGTCTTCCCATTGATACTGGCAACGGTGGCTGCGCAGAAAGAATCACGTGACGAAGAGTTCCATTTTCATCTACTATCTGTTGGACCATATGACCTAAAGTATATTTAAATAATTATATAACGCTGTAAATGCTTTAGTTGAATTATAGTATTATCTGCTTTAAAAATACACTTTATTGTGTGCTTAAAAACTAAAATACAAAACACTTTAATATCAATGACAACAAAGTCCGAAAGTTGACGTGTTTAATAAATTTGTTGTCAATAACTAATCGTGAAGTCCTTTTGGATTAGTCTTTGTTTAAAGAATGTACGTGAATAAATATTTTGTAGTTTTGATTATCTTACGACTTTCATGAGTAGTTTTTACTTGAGAATTTTGATACAGTATACAAATCTTTTAATTCGTCACAGTGGTCTTTGCATAGGGTTATTCTGTGCAACGCATTTGCTATACCTGCAGACTACTAAACGGACAAGAAAAAATGACACATACAGTATTATCGTTGTTTACTTTAACTTATGCAACAAACGTTTTTTTAATTGTAATGTCTACAGTATAATAGTCATGTATACCGTAGCATGCAAGCAGTAGTGTAGCACTATACAAAAAAACATCATGACAGGAATTAAGGTATATATTATACTGTACATACAGTTTTAAAATGTACTTTTATTAAAGACATATTTAAAAAAAAATGATTTTACCTGGAGGAACTTGGACAGGCATCGGGATTGGTGGAGTAGTGCTATTAGATACCATCCGGACTGTGGCCGGACCTGAAAAATAAATTTCGAAATATAGAAATTAATAATACAGTACCGAGAAATATTAGATACTGTGTATCTAATTGAGTGTATTGAAACCACTGGTATTAGCATCACGTGCTCAATGAATGGTAAAAATGGCAATGTATTCAATTATTAAACCAAAACTTCCTTTGATCATCTTTCTTAAAATATTACAACTATTGTATTACAAGTAAAACACATCAAAAGTTTCTATAAATAAAATACGGTATAGTAAGTACTGTACTTACTTTCATTATGGATGCTACAAACAGTTAATATTACGTATATCATTGGCATTTAATTTCAATACCCTCAAAACCTTTAAAGATTTAATATTGACTATCTATGTAGTAGATCGATTAAACTACCATTGTTAATCACCATATTGTCCATGCAAAATTCATACATCAATTTTTAATCCTTTAAAAGAACTATTTTGATATTTAACCCAGCATATATTGTAGGTCAAAAAACGTTATCTTGTCCAATCATTAACATTAATTGCACAATTAACACAAATTCTAGTAGATTCGTTTTTAGAAAAGTTTTATTTTCAAAAAAAAAAAGGTTATACTTCGTACATTACTACTATCTATAAACTTATAAAATTGGTTTAACGATGACTTAATATTTGGAAGTGTCACTTCATGTCGTACGCACAAACATCAAAGAATGTGCATTTGATATTAAACCCTTTTTAACCGAAAGCAATTAGCAACTTGCTAAGAAACACCCATCAAGATCAAACTACACAAATACAGTAATGTGCATATCAAGTCTGATAATCAATTGGCACTTTCAAATTTCCGGTTTCGCTATAACCTTGTAGCGCAGGAGCATAGGAGGTTTACGTTATTAATTACACGGGTTTCCAATAGCTGAAGTCGCTGAAGATGTTACTCTATAATCCATAGCTACTCAAGAGTGTTCATGATAGAATGACTGCGGCGAGATCAGTTTGCGGCTTGTGTGAGGGTGAAGAATACAGAGAAAGAGATGGGATTCCCGAGAAGAGTATGCTTTTGGGGTCAACTGATAAATGTCTTCATCAGGCATGGAAACCAACTTTGGTTCCCACACACATTACACAAACGACCTCGTTGACCCTTCTCCCCCACCCACTATAAACATACACCCACGGACAAACCAAGTAAAAAAAAAAAGAAAGTGAGTTTGTGTGTGGGGTGGAGGAGGAAGTGAATTGGAAATGTCAAAGGGGGAAATTGTGGTACAAATAGCGGACGGAAATGAGTATAAAACGCATCAACCGCACGATCAACGTGATTGAGAATAAGTTGCTACAATTCTTACCTTCAATCCAAACATTTTTTTTTATCCTTTTTTTGTGTATTTACTATCGATTTAATCGAAATACTGTATTTGCTATTTGTCATTACATTCATACTGATTCAATATTTGTTTCCCATTCATTTAACTGTTAAGCTTCGACTGCTGACTAACGCCACCTTTTTACATTTGAGATTCACAATTTATACAGTACAAGCATTTCCAAAGCCACCAATTCAATTTAACAATCATCTTATATTTTTATTTACCATGATATTAGCTATTTAAAAAATTAATTTAATAATTTCATAGAAAAGAAACCAGTTTGGAAATGCAGTAAGTTTAATTATTATAATTCAACTGTACGTCGTATGTGTTGCATTGAATTTCTAAGTTTAAAAAAATAATTGTATACTGAATTAATAAAACATTTGAAAATTAATTATACAGTGACATGTTTTGGAAATGTGCACATTTGCTTCGGCCTACGCGGTTTAAAATGTTAACAAGATCCGTAAGAATTTACAAAGCATTAAAATCCCAGAAGAATAAGAATCTCAATTAAATTGATTGATATAAAATACTTCAAACCACAGAAATATTTTTTAATTAAACAGTACAGCAAATGAGACGTTTGCAATGGGTCATTGGGCGACATACAGTATACATGTACAATGTTTTCATACATTTAAATGTTTAGCACAGTTGACGTCAAACGAGCCATACAGTAACATACAAACAACAACTAATTAGCTATACGTTATTTAAATACTGTATATAAAAGCCAGGCAATCATTTCAGTGAAAATAACGCGTTTGCATGCTACTATTGTGTACACTGTAGTTTGAAGTTTTGTAATCTTAAATGTGACACATTTTACAGAAGGAATTGCATTTCAAATATAAACAGCTAATAAACAAAAAGTCATAGTTTCCGAAGCTGTTATATAGTAGATAAACTATTAAGTCTAATTGCTAACATAATAAACCCTGATTATGAAGTCGATAATGTTAGCAATAACAAAAAATGTCAATCGAATAGAATTCATTACAGTTAAGTTTTGAAGTTCGTGAGATGCATCATTCAGGTAATTCATTCATGACATTGTACTTGTGGGGAAAGTTTGAAGGACATGCAAGGGCAACGTTGCTGAATGTAAAGTACTATACTGTCGGTAGTACAATCTCGAATCGATTGTATTTGTAATGTACAATGAACACATTATTATACTACATTATATAGCAAAACAGGGCTGGCAAGCTAACGAGTGTGGCGAGACCTAGTGCCAAATGAGTTATTAAGTACAGTGAACATGGCTTGTGCTAAAGTCCGTCATCTATTTAAACACTATGTTATGGTCGCACAGCTAACAGTGCGGCAATTCATATACGGTATATTGGACACTCAACCCTGCAAATTCTCTCCAACTACCACCCTACTTAACTTCAAGTAACCTCATACCAATGCACTTGGTAGCGATTTGATTATCACATACTCCTTGTCAAACTAAACGAAGCCAACTTCTTGTCAGTTGATGACATGTTTCAATTAACACGACCGCCAAAAATATAGAACTTGAATCACCAAGTTCAAGTTAAATATAAAAAAGAAATGTGCGCGACTATACTTAATCTTTAATGATAATTAAGCATCAAATAATATATTAGTTCATCAACATTACATTAAATGTCTCACTTTCAAAAATCCCAGACAGAACAGCTTCTTTGATATGAAATACCAATAAGTAAATCAAAGCTATAAAAAAATCAAGTTTCTACAGTAAAGTCATTGCTGCAAATCTAGTGATGTCAGCTACCATTATTCTAAAAAATATATTTAACTTATAGCTTTTATTAAATTTGTTAAACTATTTTCCCCTCAGAAAACCGTTCTCCAATAATACAATACAGCATAACAAAATATAAACATAATTATCTTATTTATAAATCGTAGTATCATAAGATATCAGTACTGTGTTTATATTAGATCGTTTATTACTACATCGATTCCAGCCATAACTGCAAACCTGCAGCATTGCTAATCGTAAATATACCAGTGTTTACATTATATCAATGTCAAACAGCAGTGAATAAACATTAACCACTATTAAGCGCTGCACCAATAAGCACTAACAACGCCGATTATTAACGCTAACAAGCGAGGCAATCGCGCTTTCAAACGTAAAACTTTGTAATCATAAAAAAGTTAATTTCAAACAGGATGTAGCTTTAATTCTTGACATTCCGACGTGCGAACTAATTTCAATGGCGATCGTCTGTAACAAAGTACATGTATACTGTACAGTACAATGGTTTTCTATTACTTGCAAACAGTCACGCTTTATCGTAAAATTAACAATAATGTACAAGTTATTATTGAGAATCTGTCAATTGTCATTAGTCATAACTAATACTGGCGACCAAATGCCAATTTACTACAGAATATTAAAATGAACGGATCAATTTCAACCACAAGTATTTTTTTTAATAATAAGCTAAATGGGTCGTCGTTCAAATTTGTTGAGAACGATAAATGCAAAATCTTCTTTGCCCTCAAAATGTTTGTGAAAAAACTAAGCAGATAATTTACGTTTATGAGAGCAAAAACATAAAAAAAAATAACCTAAACCGGATTAAGAGTGAAGTCGTTCAATTCAGTCCCTATCACCATTTGTTAAAAGCCATTTGAGAAAAAAAAAAGTTAAATAAAAACGGGGTGAACGTGTTGCGCGTGCTTTAGCATCTTAGCACCTCTGCCGCCTTCCCAATCATGGCTCACGTACTGCACAGCTAAAACTTCCATTGTTTGTTATGTTTTTCTTAAATCTCCAGTCAATAGAAAAATATCTTAGCATGGGAGTGGTTAGAATGGTTTGGTTTGCGGTGCAAAAAATTTCTCTTTAATTGTCACGTACATTTAGTCTCCTCCTTCAGTAATATCAAACATTTCTTAGAATTACAGTGTTTATTTTCATAAAACGTCATCACCATTGCTTCCCTTTTACGTATTACAGAAAAACAGTTTTTGAAAGCACCAACAGGCGTTTATTATTCGCACATTACAATAACGCATTGTTAAAGTGTCAGAATTAAATGTTACAATTAAATCGCTAACAATTAAAAGTAAACTCTAAACAATCTAATGACTGTAAATTAATTTTTAAAATTTATCAAGTATTTCTTAAATGAAAAAATATTTTGTTTAAATAACTTGTAAAAGAGACGAGGGCAAAATCTTGGATGATAGTTGCCGAGATTTACAAGAGGTCATAACCTTTAACTAAGTAATGATCGACGTCAAACACGCGTCCAAGTACAGTAAACGACATTCCTTCCAATATCCATATGTTCCAATAAATTTAGTTCTTATTTTATGTCAATACATTAAGTCATTTCAGGTTAAGCTTTGAAAAACTGTGACATGGTAAAAGCATGACAAGATGATACTGCTGCATTTGTTTCGTATATTTTATGCCTTAATTTAATCATTATTTTACCCAACTAAATCTTACAAATGCTTTCACTGTATTTTTTTTTAAATACTGTACTGTATAATATACAGTAAATCAAAACAAATTTATCTGCTTTTAATTACGTAAAATAAAGCGCTTGCCCTATATAAGGCCAGAAAAAGTACTGCAAGCTCAACTAAAACGTTAGTCTATGTCTTGTAGCATAAGACTTCATTTTTGATGCTCAAAGATTAAGTTTGAAGGCGTGCAAAAATGTGTTCGAACTGTCTAATGTCAAATAAATAGACAGAATATACGCAGCAGGAGTGTTTACAAAGGGATCGAAAAATTCGCTCTCCAGCCGCCGCGCCGCTCCTCTTCCCTTATCTACCGCCTTCAAATGTGAGTCAGCGCCCTTCAAGTCACAACCTCTATGTATACACAACCAGTCTGCCAGGGGTTAACAGTTTACCTTGAATATCAATTATCAAGAAATATTTTCATACTTTTCCTCTTAATATCACTAATATTACAGGCTCAAAATTTCAATGTTGCAATTAAAACTAATAAAGAAAGGGAGTTAAAAATTGAAATTTAGCTTTGTACGGTCACCCATTCGTTCAAAAGGACGAGTCGTCGACCCTGGGCAAATTACACTTTCAGGGGTTGGCAACGTCAGCAATTCAGCATCAAGTGTCATATTTGATTAAGTACAAGTGCAATACGATCTGAAGCTGATTTATCCTAATTAATTCAAAGTTAAAAGATTTGACGCCTTAAAAATATCATTCAATTGAAATGAAGAAGAAAAAAACGTGACAAATTAATTTCAAAAGACACTTTTGGTTAAAAGTACTGTACAATATTTAGAGCACTGTTATAATTATTTGTTTAGTTAACATTTAATTTGAACATTCTGTTGGAATTTGATATACAGTACCTTGAGTAATGTAAAGTACTGTACTTAACAAGTTAACTTACACTAACAATACCAATGCCTAAGAAAACAAACAGTTGGTTATCAGTAGTCACGAGAAAATACTCGTGATTTGCCACGCCTGTTGTTTGCAATTAACAACATTCATCTTTGAAGTCAAAGCTGAAGAAACCGACCTAGCAGAAGAAAACGAGCAGCAACAAAGAAAACTTATCCGTTTTTGGCCACACACGGCGACCAGCTTACCTTCTCGTCAATCGTTAATATTGAAAACTAGTAATTACACCTACACCGGTTACACCTTATTTTACATTCCACAACATAAACAATGCTTAAAATAAAGGTACCGTCCCTATATAACAGTTTTGAAGTCTAAAACAAAACATCTTGAAATGAAAATGTCTAAAATCAAGACCCAATAGCTTAAGTCAATGTTTACATCGATACCAAGTAACAATGACCATCTAAACTTTTTTTTTAAAAAAACAATTAATCAACATTTTTGTCTAAACTCTCAAATATAAAACACAATTATGACTTCGTAATGCGTTTTTCATTCAACTCTTTCTATTAAATGTTGCACGGAAATGACGTAAAAGATATCAAGCGTAAATGTAATTAGCATCTGCAAAAAAAAATTTTTTTACGTCCGAATGAGTACAAGTTATTGAAGTTAACGAGTTTTACAGTGCTTTTATTTTTAAGTGCACTAATTACAAAATCAGATTTCTTACAAAAAACCTCAATAAAGATCTTTAGAAAAACGTCTAATCATATTCTCTCTCCTTCAGTCTTGACATGCACCATCTATCTACTAGAATTTAAACAAAATGTAGTTTATCGTCATACTGCCGTAACGTCTAGCCAACTCCAACTGTTCTTTTCACAACTTATTGTTTCAAAAATATTTTTACACTAAAAATATTTTGACAAGCAATGCGGAAGTTAATTGACCCAAACAAATAAGAGCATTTTTCATTAGGCCATCCCTATGCAGTTCTCATCCGTCAGGTGCATAGATACGAAATCATCACCTACAGCAATCTTACAAATTTTAAATTATTTTATACACCTGTTTTGACAACACCTGAATCAAGAAAGCAACGATTAAAAACCACATTTCATCGAGATAAAAACAACCTATATAAGTTAGACTATAGCATATTGCATAACTGCGACAAATTCAACCAAATTAATAGTGACCGAATTTTTTACGAACAAGTCAACAATGCAGTATACAAAATATAATAACAATAATTGTTATAAAACAAAAAGAAATTCCAATGATAAAAACTTTGCATAAAAATGAAATGTTCAATAAAAACCTGAATTTAAGTTCTTTCCTTTTAGAGTTTTAGGCTTGAGTACTATACTTCATTGTTTTATTCATTGAATCACGTTAAAAACTAGCATAACAATCAGATATTTCTATTTAAATATCCATTACAGAAAGTAAATAAATGTGCTATAGAATTTTTTTTCAATGTATGTTACGCTCTCTCATTGTGTGACTTTTATTTAACGAGTAATGTGTACTGTAAATGTGGTAACAATTCCCTCGAAGAAGGTTGCGAAATGAATGAGTTGCGCTCTCGATTTAGAAAAAATCGTGACCTAAGAAGCAACATAAATAAAAATATCAGCAGCCACAAACAACGAAAACAGCTGTACCTTATGTCTTGGTATGAGAGAAAACAATTCCCAAGAAGCGAATGGGGACTCTCATTCATTGACCTATCCTTCAATCTTTTTTAAATATACAGAACGATGGAAGTCTTATCGAACACGCATATTTACAAAATAAGGATAAATTACCCCCTGATCATTATTCTATCTTTAACTCTAACCAATTACCTCCATATGAACACCATATACAAGAACAAGCAAACACATTACCGTACCTAGCTCGGTCGTTTACTAGCAATGAATAAACTCCAGAAATAACACCTGCATTCACCGCCTTCAGTTTTCTTCCAACAAAAATACACACAAATACGTGTGAAAATAAACTAGTACGATAACACAAACAGGTACACTTCACAGACAACCGCTTTAACAAGTCACAAATACATTAAGCAGAAAACTTTGTAAAAGCAACAGTTACTGTTATATTAAATAAAAAATGTTAGAAACTACTGTGTCAGCACAAAAATAATCAAAGTGTATACAGTAGTTGTCGTTTAAAGCACAGAGTTGGAGAGTTCAATTTCCTCTACAATTTCAGTGTATTCTTAATAAGATTACAAAATAATAGAGATAAAAGCCAAAATGAAAATAATGATCACACGTATGGTAAACATGTTTTAATGACTAAACCACTAATTACTATACTAAAAAACAACACTACTGTATTAGAATTACAATGATAAATCAATAACTTAAAATGTTTCACTGTTGGTTACCATACTTAACCGTCATGGAAACCAAAATAAGCAAGCAAACAATGTTTATAAAAAAACAGTCGCTTCATTTACTAATTTGCTTGTTTTTTTACGATCATACGAAGGAGTCGTTCAACTTCAGACCCAGATTTGACATAATCTGGCCTATGTTAAGCATAATTTCATCAAATAACACGTCGTCGAAATATGTGCTTAGGTTTAATATTGAATACACTCCTTCATTCCATGTCATTATTCAAACATAATTACTGTGCTAAATAGTGGTTACATTAATAAACACGTTTGACAATCTAAGTAACACCGTCCCCTTTGCATATAACCCTTCCCATATTAACAATTAACCGACTTTAGTACGTAAACAAAAAATAAGACAGCTGACAGTTTTCATACTTTTGATAGACTACTCACGTAACTAAGCGTCAAATTGCAACGGCTGGAGCGTGAAAAATAAAATGCTTGCCAACTATAGCTTACATGAAACTTAAGATAACAGTATTAGTAACAAAAAGTTTTGAACTTGCTTTTAAAATGCTCTCTTGTAATTCACGAATGTACAATATAAAATTTATAAATGATACCATGATGGTAAAATTAAGTAAATATGATTAATACAAATCGCATAAAACTTGAATGTTGACTAGAAATACGATAAATAATTTCTGATAAAAAAAAAAAGCATTCGTCTAATAACTCTTTAAAATTAACTTATTGAATATTATTTTATTTGGCTAGACGATGTTAAGTTACTTAACAAAAGAAAAACAATCGACCGCAATTCGGTATTTGAATGGGAATTAACGGCGGAAGTAATAAAAAAAATCTGTACTAAATTCATCCATTATAAATGCTATATATGATTGTTAAAATCAGACGTGTGTAATTCCCCACATAGCTTTTGGCATTGTTCCCCATTATTTACTTCAAGAATTTAGACAATTTCTTTTGGGGAGGATTTAAGTTAGATTATCTGAAACTCCTACGAGTACTGTATACTGCACTGTTATTGCTAAAGTCTTTTGAGAACTTGTCTTGTACATGCCACCACTATCTGTCACTGCTATTTAGTACAATAAAAACGACGCGTCTTCGATTAGTCATTCACCAAATACGTGATAGATTAAGACGGATGTAGGTAAAAAGACACTCCTAGTACCGCATACAATTAGTTGGCAGTAACCGAAACGTAAATTCCTATGGAAGCCCAAGAAACCCATCAAACTTTCCAGAAAAAGCTTCCTTACAACTAAAGTATAGTACGTAGATTTAATTCACAAGTTCGTCTACTTTACTTTGGCAAATTACCCATAAATGTTTTTCGACATGACTACTGTATGACAGGATATAAAAACTTTCTAAATGAGAATTTTACGTAACACAATGCATAGCAACAACAACAAAAAAAAAACATTCAAAAATGTTAAAAATTTCTAATTACGATAATTATCGCTAATTTTACTCTTAAAATTTAATACCCGAAATGATCCGATAATAATGATTATTTTCTGTCATTAAGTTATATGCAGTATTAGGCTTTCAATAGAAAAATAAAACGTTAAATACAAAATGTCATTGCACAGGAAAAAAGTTGTAATTGAATTCACAAAAGGGTAACCAAGTTTCAACTAATTTAGCTGAACTATCATTTTACTAATTCTCATTACACTTACATACCCTTAATAAGTAACGTAAACAGAAGTTCAAAAGAAATGCATAAGTACTCTTAATACTGATAGTTTACATAATTTTCATAGTAAGCAGCAAGTGATTGTCACTTTAAGAGACTTAACTTCCTTCTATCATTTCACCTAACATTAAGTGCTGATGTCATTTAATATCAAGAAAAGCTTTGAATTTACATGGAAGCACTTGCAAATTTGAGGTGACTGGTAGTTTCAGCATTTTTTTCTAAATCCCCTCCCTTCTTTACTTTTTCCACATTCCTAAGTAATGCTGTGTACAACTACAATACAATAGACGTACTGTAGCTTAAAAACATTGTATATAATCGACAGACGAATGAATAAAACTTGTTAACGTTCAAAAACATAGTATGCCGTAAACTAACATCCTCATGGCCCACCTTTCAAGTTTACCTAACTGTCCTAGTTTAAGGTCAACAATAAATTAACTTGCATTACATATTTACAACTGACATAGCAATTCATTTTTTTTCAACTAAAGTTAAAATTATTTAACAGTTTCCATATAAAGTAGTCTATTTAAAAAAATTAAGATGGCCATTTTTTTTTTTTTTTTTTGCAAATTAACTATTGTACATTAGAGCTTATTAAGAACTTAGTGTAGTCTCATTGGAAGATAAGACACAGTTGACCCCTTATCGGACCGTTCACTTTAAAGTAAGCAATGCACTCATAAAAATATTTTCAAAACATTCTGTCATCACTATAATAAAAACTTCCTTTGATTACCAATGCTAAATATCCAACCAAGCCAAAAAATAAAAAAAAAAAGTTGAGCAACACCGATGATTTCATTAAACTGACTAATTTATAAAACACGCTTTCACAAAATAAAAGTACTGTACAGTATATAAACTCCCAAGAAATCACTTTTCAAACAACTTTTCCAGACACTTTTATGTAGCAATTTTTTAATTTAATTTACAGGACGATTAATTAAGTTACTAAAACAGAATGGGTAGTCATGTTAATATTCAGGTCATCCAAGTTTCTTTACGCAATTATTGTCATTAATAATTCATTCGCCAATGCCAGCAATGTATGCAATTACTAACCAGGAATGTCTGGCAGTAATGTATTACAAACCCAAAAGTTGAAACAATGCGTCAAGATTTATGTTAATGAAATAAAACCTTAAAAATAACTGCCAACAAGAGAAATTAAATTACTGTACATTCATTAAATGGCACAGTTGACTCACCATGCATAGCACAGGGGTGGGACCCCATCATAGCAGAAAGGTCCGGTTGTCCGTAGCACATCTCAGGGAAAATTAAATCAGGCGGACCAATGCCGCCGTTTACACCGCCACCGCCCAGGTACATCTCCGCGCAAATTGCAGGATCATAAAATCTTGCGGTGATCATTGTAGTCATCATTATTAAATCACTTTCAATATAAGAATTAAACTATATGATGATTTGTCACGCATATAAAAGGTAAATACAATTGTTTGGGATTATCCACATAATCCAACAACAGCAGCACTGAGTAACTTAGTGATTGAAAACAACAACGATGACAAGTAGGGAAAATAAAAAATCAACGTAATTAAAAACAATTTTTAAATAAATAATAAATTTGGGTCAACACCATTTCCTTTGATGTAAAGAGTGATGATTTACTTAGTATCCAAATTTAAATAAAAAAACTAAATAAAAACATCGGCAGAGTTAATCATTATGAAGTTGTTAATTACTTAGCAGATGATTCAAAGTTTCTCGCCCACACTTAAAATTCTTCACAAGAAAAGTTTACACAGATGTTAACGCGAATTTATCTTAAAAATATCTAAGACTTGTTAATAGATGTAGGCTATCAAAATATTATTAATCCATTCTGATAAAAAATATTAAAAATATTCACGGTGTTAATTAGACAACTGCTTTAAGCTTCAGCCGACAACCGAATGGTATTTGCCGGCGTAGTCGCGACGTCTTGACAACGTTCAATAACAATTTTCTTAAGATTTTTACAATATACTGTACATTTTATTCCAATCGTTTCCCATCGAGATGTCAATAATTTGAAAATGTGAATTTCCAGTAGGGGCGGATTTGACGTAAATGACAACCGACAGTTAAGACGAAAAAAATAATTCCTCCCCGATAAAAACTTCTCCGTTAGCCGGAAAATTAATTCATCACGCGTTCAGTTCTCGTATATCCCCGCCACCTTTGCTTTACTGTAAATTTCATACAGCCAATTCCACTACCCACTTTAAAAAAAATTAAAATCCTTATAATCTGCGTATAAAGTGTCATCCGGGTAAATTGGTGTTGCAATTTAAAATTGTGAACTACTGTCAACCAAATAAACTTCCGCCGAATAACAGCTCATCCTTCGAATTATCCAAGCAAACAGAGCGCACATTTCCCAGACAAAAATTGCATTGGAAACCAGCTCGCACTTTTGCAAAGCATAGCAGCATAGAGCATAGCCATTAAGCAAGTTGGAAAAGGATTCTACAAGTTAAGCAGCGCCATCTCAACACCATAAACGAAACTTCAGAAAACGCGGAAAAATTCAATTTGACGAAATTTAGTACTGTGCTCATTGTGCTGTTTTGTAAAGGGTACACATTTCTCTTCTTAAATTGAGCAATTTAACTTACATTTCTCTACAACTAAATTTAACGTTCATTTACTACCAACTTTATCACAAAGTATGACATGATCAAGAACAATGTTAAGAACTTCTATTCGTCTTATGCAATGCTTAATAAATGTCATCAAGATGCTACCAAATATATTGTATAACACGGTATTCCCTGTGCTCAAATCGATTAGATTGATATCTTATATTATTGAAACTGTTGTATGTGATTCTACTTATTAAACTATAAGTTACAATATTCACATTGATCATTATCTTAAGTTGTAATCAAATCACTAGCAGTTAAATATTTAATTTGTCAACACAGTCATTCACTGTATGATATGCACTTTCATTTTTGTTTAACTGATTTTCGTATTACATGATATGTTGTAAAGGACAACCGATAAATGTTTTTATCAGCTTAAAAAAGTGAGAAAAAAAATCTAATGCTAATAATAGCAGCTTGTGCATGATTAAAGTACGTTTTACAATATTGTGCATTCCAAATTTCGCATCAAGAACGGCTTATAGTTTCATTTGAACTTTAAAAAGAAGTCATTCATTGAGTTTCATATAAACATTTTAGTGCTATTAAACAAATCGTTATTTTTCATTTAAAACTGGTGGCCGGAAAATATGAAACAAATTACAAAATATACTTAGTAAAAACTCAATTTTTAATGTACCAATTCCCATAGAAATATAATAGCCACAAGAATTTACATTTATTATAATCACAGCTAATCTAAATATAGGAAATAATCTCTTCATTCAGCTTTGAATATGCGATAAAATGGACAAGTCGTTCTAAATTTGTCACTGTATATGAATTTATGTAGACGTGTCAAAACGCTTTTATGCATTATTCATTCTTCATTCATTCATTCACTCATTCATATGTACCTATAGTATTATACTGTACTTATATTCATAATAATATACTGTAAGAGTACTGTATAGTGTACCGTGTACTATATACTCTACTGTGCTTTCATTGTAGCTTTTACATGTAATTCAAATCAACTGCTTTATTTAGTTATCAATATGACAATATCAAATAACAATTTTAATTAAGGACGTTTGAACCGGAAGTATGCATGTGTGAACAATTAATTCAACTGAAAAGTTTTAGTCAAAAACAAGCAGCAAGGCAAAGCAGCAGCAGCAAAGTACTGTACAATAATTATTGTAAACACTATACCATTCTTTGTCAAGGTCGTTAAATGCTTCAAGAACGTCAATTTAAAATAATAAAAACAACGTCAGTCACAAGACCAAGTCCTTTTCAATTTCATTCATTTTATGTCCACAAATTACGTCACTAGATTGCACATGACTACAAAATGCTCATAAAAGTAAAAGATCACTTCAAGTCTTAGACATTATCCACAACCTAATTTATCTATTTACACAGCCAATAAAAAACAATAAATGTATAGTATTACAATTCCAACAAAAACTATTAACACCATACTGTATATCAGTTTTCCAAGAACACTAAAAACTTTGCTGACACCACAAAATTATTTATGAAAGAATTAATAAGAAATACAAGTATGATTTAATAATTACCCAATCATTAACAAATAAGTCGTGATGTCCTTAACAGTTAGGCTACACATAGTACGGTACTAATAATAAATTAATAATGGATATGATAAAGAATTAAGCAAAATAAAGAATTATGTATCTAAGATTATGCATCAAATAAATCTGCTAATTAGATTCTAAACGTACTTCTGATTAAATCGGTCATACGAATTTGATTGATCTCAACTTAATTATAACCGTAAACCTTATGCTTAAAACGCTATACGATATCTGGCAAAATTGATGATCTATCAATCAGCTACACTATAACCAAATACTACCATTACAACCAGACACTTTATATTGCCACACTATTTCACATTAACTGCAACGTAAGCTTTCATACGCGATTACACTACACAATTTTAGTGCTTTTTTATAGTACCACTTTTTTATAAACAAGAAAAACTTAGAAGCCATATAATAAAATTCCATGTGTCCGGGACTTCGTGGCAGTTAAAAACGTGACTATTTAAATATTAACTGATTGCCTATTGTTATTTACTAACCTAATTTATAAACATGAATAGAAAAATTTAAATGTGATGATGCTTACTTCTTTACCTATTAGTAACAATAGGGAAAATAAACAAGATCTGGTTTACGAATTTATACAAAAAGCTTATCCCCATTAACTATGAAAATAATTAGGCAGTACACGTAAATTCGTAGCGGTTTAAACAAATGTGTTTAACTCTATTGTTTTATGTGCGATTAAGGGAGGGACGGTTTTTCATTGCTAACATTAAAATGACTATACTCGACGGTTAAAGCAAACCATTAACACATGTTTCGCACAACATCAATTTACACTGACAAATTGTATTTGACTTCCGTGTTATGTTAATGAATCAATATTTGAGCTTCATTTAAATATATTTCCGACAAACTGAACACGCAAAATACAATTTTCTCTATTAGTGAAATATACACTGTAAACACAGTACAAAATAAATAATAAACAATGTCAGCAGCATTACACAAAACAAATGAAATTCAAATACAGGGAATACCATTTCGATATTTATCCAATTAAAATTTTATTAAACAAAAATATTATGGATAGCAAATAAAACACGATTCACTTGACAATAATACAAATCTTGAAATCAAATCCTTCTGCTTTTCAATCAATTTTGATAAGTTTAGTTTGGATCGCTTACGGTAATTACGAGTACTAATCGATATAGATTTATACTTGTAAATGGCTAAGTATTACATACCAATAATAGCAGATTGACTATTATCTACAGTTCTAAACAGCTATAACTGGCCAATGACACTAAATAAGATCCAAACAAGCAGATAAAATCATGTTATTTTCCCTTATTATTCCTCTCAAGAATCTTAATCATAAGTTAGTCATCTAAACATCGAAACACACAATCATACCAATTTACAAATGAAGGTTTTTAAAATAATCAAGGAAATAAAATCGTTAACTGCATAAAAAACGTAATTCAATGCAAAATGATGTTATTTTGTGAAAATCTCCAATTATTTGTAAGTAAAGTCAACATAGTCGTAAATTATGTTTATCCACATAATTTACGACTAGGTAAAATTTTAAGAGTAACTAACAAGTGCCTGTTTTTAATGTCTACAAAATTTTATTATAGTTAGAATATTAAATTTGAACGGAATACCCTTAGACCATGACGTCTAGTTCAATCAAACTATAACATAAATCGGGGTTCATTGAAAACAGAAATACTGTAGCTATAGCCTACAAGCCTATAAATCCATTAGCCACCTGTTGATATAGTCGCTTAAATCTCGCTCTTAAAGTGAATGTACTTCACTTCACTCCCTCACGATATTTTTGGCTTCAAACTTGGTTCACCGCCATCTAACGCTATTCAAGCGCACATCACTCTGGCTCACACTGTAGAACATTTGCAAGTTCATTCGAATTTATGATTTACTAACTTATAATCAGAAAAAATTAAACCATTACACGTCAAATTTTTGTAAACTAAAAGTAAAAAAATAACGGAAATTGGCTTGCCATCAGCTTTCTGACTAATGTTGTAACTAATAATCGCAGTTTCTTACAAATACAGTACAGTATTATGAAAAATGCGATCAATTAAAATTTAACAATAACATTATCAAGTGGCATAATCAATTACTATAAATACAATACTATAATTAATAACTTAGAAACTTTACTTATCAAACTAATCACTTGAACAAATTGTTTGAGCTTTTCTTGTCAGAAGTAACGTAAAAATTCTTAAGAAGCGAATTCTGTATATTTCATTTGATTTTATATTTTACAATGATTTAATATAGTATCAAGTTAGTTGTAGTTCTATTTGTGATCGATTTGTTTTAAAAAAAAAAATTATTTAAACGTAAAATCTAAACCATCTACTTTTTATTTATAGTATATTTTTCATAATTAATTATTAATATAAAGCAAACTAACCTTCCTAGCATCGCAAATAAAGTTTACTGTTGTTAATTGGTTTCATTGTAATGACATTATAGTTATAAATAACAATTGCAACAAATTTTTTTATTATCAGTCGACCTTGATTAGTTTGCATGTGCATATTTCGATAGCTTATGGTATAAGCGTGTTAAATTTTACAATAAAAATCCCCATCAAGAGAGCAGGAAGTTGAAAGTCTACATTAGTTCATCAACATGATTACAAGCGCGGCATTATCTTGAAGTAATACTGACGCAAAATAATAAAAAATCTTAAAAGCCAAAAACGGTCTAAAGACCAGACCGTTCAGATGCCCCAGTGACTATGCTAATATTAATTATGTAAATTGATTCTAATTTCCTCTTTTTAAAGATATGATACCACTTCATAAAACGTGCCGTGTATAAAAAAAAACCAAATGCGATAAAAATGTACAATCTGATGCTACCGGTATCGTTATTTTTGTATACTAGCTCACAACAGTACGTGCTTGCGTTTAGCATTCTAACCCGACGATATTGGTTTACCTTGAAAAGATTACACAAGTAATAATAAAAAAAAGTTTTAAAATGCTTACCTTGAATAAGTTGCATTTCAGAACCCATCTGAATGGAAATCGTTTCACCAGGGTTGACATGTAGAAGAACAACATGTTGCTGCGGTCCATTTGGTGACGTGGCCGCCGATTCCGATGGCGAATGCGAAGGTGAATGCAGTGGTGGAGAATGAACAAGACTGTTAACCGGTGTACCACCTCGACATTCTTTTGAACCAGGACTGAAGCGCCGAGGAGGTCTTTTAGGAGATTGCAATGCCCCAGCAGAACCGTTTGGTCCTTTGACGGCGCTTAAAAATTGAGGAATGAATGGCGTAGCGTGTGGTTGAGGTGTCCACGTGCTACTTCCGTTAGAACTCCCGTTATTTGTTGACGAGAATCCATCGACTCCATTTAGTTCGTCCTTACAGTCATTTTTTTGATCAGTTAACGTACCATTAATTTCTTGAATGACAACTGAACTATTTTCAACATTTCCGTTTTCAACGGTGCCACTTTCAGCCGTTCCATTCTCATTAGTGCTTTTCTCAACTGTTCCATTCTCAATAGTGCCTTTCTCAACTGTTCCGTTCTCAATAATGCCTTTTTCAACTGTTCCGTTCTCAATGGTGCCATTCTCGACTATTCCGTTTTCAATAGTGCCATTTTCAATCGTTCCATTCTCAATCGTTGCGTCATTGACAAAAGTTCCGTTCTCTACCGTATAGTTCTCCTTACTACCATTACCGACATTGCTATTTTCCACAGCATCCTTTTCAATGGAACGATGTTCTACATTGCTAATTTTAACAGAACCATTTCCAAAACTTAAACTTGGTAAAACGCTTTCAGTGTTATTTTCATAGTCATTTTTCCCCACAGTGTTATTACCACATTTAGTATTGATAGTGGATTCACAAAGTGCTGTTGATTCACTTTCCAACATAGCTGCACAGGCGCATGGGATATTTCAAAAAAATATATCACAATCTTGCTATAGACCGCACTTTAAAACTTGATTCAGCTCTGATAATAAAACTTGTGCACAATCGACGCTTTTATTCCAATCCAATCAACTGTAGCTTTATAAATTAAAAAAAAATTATTTAAGCCATTGAGCTAACACAATTTTACATGGAAATCTAGTTTATGATAGTTCCTACAGTGCAATTAGCAATTACACAGTTCAACGTAAAAGGAAACGTTAATTAAAAGTTGACTCAAAAACGCATTATCATTTAATATAATTTTTTTAAGAAAACAAAGTTTGAGATTGTGTTTCACTTGAAAGGAAAATCCTACAACCAACATTTTAAAACAGACAAAATTCTTAAATATGTTATTAATAGCAATAACGAATATTTTTTAAATAAAAACGAAATAATCATAACTTGCATTTTAAAATGTTTTACTAAAAGCTCCAACTATACGAGTCTTACAGATCTTTCAATAAGTATGCAATGTAGTCAATTCTAAAATATATTTTAAAATAAAGCATTGTGTTTAATTTAAAAAAAAAAACTACTAAAAACAACATTTAACTTAATTTTTCACAACTTAAACACCAATTTTGTACAATCCTGTATGGTGAAATGTCAACATCACTCATTCGAGTCATTCATGATTCATAATTATTTCTTAATGGTTACAAATTTTAAAACAAAATAAAGAATCACTAACCGTATTGTCTTTAACTGAAATGAAGGGAATTTATGTTTTATGAAAATGTACAGTATATCTGACAACTAAAAATAATCTGCTTGAATATTTATTATAAAAATCATCGTGAAATAGTGAATCTGCAAGAGTATCGATACTGTATTGTATAAAAACTTGGATTTTGATTCTTTTAGTCGGTTGTAGTCTCAGTGTTACTTAATATAATTTAATATCAAATTTCTACTGCTGTTTGAATTTGTACAATTAGTTTGCCTACATCAACTCTTAAATGTTTACATTTAACTGGTCATGCGGAAATTTTATAGTTTAAGATGCATTGAACAAGAAACAAAAAAAAACACGATAGTTTACAGCCCCCAAAAAATTCCCTTCGAAACGAGAATAAAATGCCATAAGAATGACCGACTTTTAGTTAACAATTATCAAATGGAATGCAGCAGGAAAGCAACAGCCCGAAAAGTTGCTAGCACCAGCTGAAAATTTACCTCGAGTGCTTTGCTGCTAAGTTGGCGGCGCCATTAATAAGTGAGACTTGCAGTAACAAAAAAATCTACCATCATCGACATCACTAAATACTATACTGGCACAGTAATATTAAGAAAAAAGAGGTTACAAATTCCAAACTACACAAGGCTCCATTTTGTCTTCACACATTTTAAGTTATATCTCTGCTGAGAAAACAAGTTAAATTTTTGACATAAACCTGAGTTGCATATCGCCAAAAGCAAAGAAATAAAAAGGTCAACATTTCACTAAAGTTGTGTTTATCGCCAAAATTAAGATTCAAAAAAAAAAAAATCCCAAGATTAATTTAATAAAAACGGCTACAATAATTTTGTATATTTATTTATATGAGCATTATTTTGAGTTTAAAAGTGATATATACACTGTACATTGAAGTTGAATTCCTAGAAACGATTAAATCAGAATGAAAATGAAAACAATAGGAAAAAGAAACGAATGCAATCAGCCACACATTTTAATACAACTTCGTGATCATTTTCTCTAAACGTCAAACCAACTATATTGTAAAGACTATATAATGCTATACTATTTTATCTAAATAAGCTTTTGCTCTTTTTCCCCCATCCTAAAAACGCGAAATCTCTGCCAGCGCTTTATAGGTTAGACATAGGATTTCAATGAACATTGCGCTAAAACCTACCTTGACCTCTTGCAAGAAAAAAATTTTGTTAAACGTCTGTTTACATACTTGTATCTTTTTAAAATGATCATAAAAATTCCTAACGACAAACTCAGACAATAACGATAAACTAAATCTTTTAACTTTAATAAAAGTCGTTTTACTGAGACTACAGCGTCAAATCACAATGTATTAAAAATTTTCGAAATTTATATAATATGAAGCTGCAGTTAAGTTTCAACAAAAAAGAGCTAAATCATACATTACATCATAAACCAAAATTTAAAAATATTAAAACAGCAGTATTTTCAAATAAAGTCAATTGTTGTCTATAAAATTAATTACCAATAATCGCTAAATTATTAAAGAAAACAACCAATGCTAATATTTACTACTTATTTATCAATAGAAGATTAATTTTATGTAACCTTGAATATAAATCTGTGATAAGAAGCAGAAATCTCCAATTTAAATCGGACCGAAAATACTTGAAATGCAAAATCTAGAAAAGTCTCTTGTGTTCCCAATGCACAATAAGTCATCCGAATGTAACCCGACACCTACGATATCTATTTTTAAACCACAGTATACTTACTATAGTTAATAGATGCCGCAATGTTATCGATTGGTAACCAATTTAGAAAATATATCCACGCAAACTGACTATTACTTGCCAATAAACATCAAACGAATTTATTAGAAATCAGATGAGAACTTAAATATCAACCGATGATTGATCAATATTATTGTTTTGTCCATGTTATTATGCATTCCAGCTACTACGACATTCCTTTACATTTTATTGTTAGAAACGATGTTATATTTTCGATTGGATAATGTTTCACGCAGATTTTTGTTAACTAGTAGAAACTATGCAGGCAGTTTTATTACTTAATTACTAGTTTCCTGTCATTGTTTAAATTGGACTGCCATATTCTTTTGGAATCACATTATTATGATGACAACTAGGTTGAAAGCAGACAAATAAAATCGATCTTCACACTCAATAATGATTGCTGATAATTATAAGTTTCCACGTGAAACAGAACACTTACCCTAGCATAATAATTTTGTGGATCTTAATATAAATTTACTGCTAACCAATGACCATCCTTGCCAATAAAACACAACAGAAAGCATTATCATCATGAGCACCACTGCGACTAATAATCATAAACATCCAATGAAATAAAAAGAACCCGAAGTTCCAAAAAAAAAAAAAAAAAAAAGCACGGACGGTACAATACAGTGCAGTTTTTACATTGGCACCAAATCGCAATTTAGCTTACATATTCGTTAATTGCATTTTTTCAATGACCTGACATGGTAATAATAAAATGAAAGCCTTAGTTAACAATCATTTACAACAAGTGTCTGAAGTTTTTGTGCTATGGATAATAAGTTTAGTCAAATTAATAATAACTACGAGTATAAACGAAGCATTTATCATTAAAAAAATTCTAACTACTTTTATAAACACAAACTAATTAGAATAAGCTTGACATTCGATTAAACACAACTTATTAATCTTAAATGGCTCACAAAAATATTTTAAAAGTATTAAATTAACTAACATCTCATTGATGGGTGTTTGACAATTGTACTAATCACCCACAATCTAGAAATCAATACGTTTCGAGCGCATAATGGGTTTAGACACATTTAAAACATATTTTCTATTAAGTTTGTCAAAAGAATAATAATCTTTTAGAACAAAAGAGCGTTTTCTTGACATTTATAATGTTAAATACTTTATTAAGCATATAGCACAAGCACCAACGAAATTAATGTTTGGCTTGTCATGAATGAAATACTATATCAAGCAAACTATAAAATTAAAATCATCATTCTTTTATAGTGCTGTACCAACATCTGTTGCAAACATTTGAAACGGTTTCACCGCACTAACAATAAATTTAGAGAAGGTTAGGGATGGCCCTTCCTTTGCACACAAAAAAATGGACTGTACTAAGCTTATACAGTACAATAAATTTCTAACATGTTACCCCAAACAAAAATGAAGTCATGCTCGGTATTTTTAGGGGTCAAATTCATTAATAGACTATGGAATACGGAAAAAAACCTATACAGCCAAAAAGAAACTGTTTACAAAAAATATAAACTGCCTACTGTATCTGTCTACCATAAAAAATCAACCAATAAAATTTTAAAACGTAATACCATATCGAAACTAGTAAAGAAAAAAGTATATTTAATACCCGAGCATTTAATTTCATTAGTCAATAAATTTTTTAAAGCTCAATTCAATTCTAGGAAAGAAATATAGCTAATATACATCAAATGTCAAAGTTCGCCACCCACCTACCATTTTTCGCGTGGTTTATTATCCTGTATATAAAGTGTTATATAAAAATATAATGGTGCATTACTACTTCATGTGTTTAAAAAGCCCAGTTTTAATACAGCACCGTACATCTCCACACAACCACCCGTCAACGTGAGAAGAAAAAAATGCTAATAAAAAACCCACCCACCCTCAACAAGCACATTTACATTAACCAGAGTGGCTGTAGGAGTTTAAACCAATGTCTACGTGTCACGTACTGTACTTGTTAGCAAACGCTTTGGCCTACTGTATAAAAGTCAACTGCACTTTTAGCTATAATGTTAACTAGAATCATGTTATTCGGGCTATCTCGCACGAATAACCAATACAATCACTTGCAAATTACAATACATACTTAAGATTACATCTAGTAATAATAGCTGTTGCTATATAGTCGATTCGTAAACAACTATTAAGTTTATAACGTGTTGGTGGTCATTCAATTTGAACTCTCTTAATCTTAACATTTCACATGTTAAGAAAACAAACGTCAAAATATGATCACTGGACTTTATATAGTTAAATATCAGAGGTTGCGTATAATTATGGTACATTATCCTATTAATTGAAACATAATGTTCAATATGAACAATTTACAGTTCACGATTTTGATGCCAACAATAAATTTATAAATCACACATTGATTATAATGAATTATTATCAATCAGCCAATCTATGACATGCCAGTTAAGCTAGGCAAAATACAGTGAATTAAAATATGTCAACTTCATACAAACTATACACGAAAATAAGATATTTTTTTAGAATTAGACGTTGACTTTTAAACGAAGATTTAGATCATATTAATATTATCTTTATGAAACTGAAAATAATTTTGACTTTTAACTTGTACAGTATATTCGGTTAGGCAATCATTGTGTCAAATTATTTACTAAGTCTAACTTATGTTGTAGAGACGGATTTACTTACAACCTTGAAATTCTTAAAATTCCTAAAATTATACTTACCAGATATCAATCTTTCGCTTAATAATTGAAGAATCAAAATTAAATTTGTCAGATGTGAAAAAGACCGCCACTTTAACTAGAAATTCGCAACGTTACTGACATATGTCAAACTACATAGCAGTTTTAAACTCGAGCAGAAATTTTGATGATTTTTCTTTAATTTTTAAACAAATCATTTTTGCAAGTAATTCTATATATAAATAAATTTAGTTTGATCAAATTTCATTAACAAATGACCGGTTACTCAAAAAAACAGAGGTCATTTCCAATTGACGCTCACCCATATGGCTACATTCTTCGTCGTGAATTTTTGTGAAATTTATCTGTAAATAGCACCCGATCAACAGCAAAATGTTGGTTATACGATAAACAATCTCAAGACGAAATAAACACGGATAAAATTAAGAAATTAGCGAGAAAGAAAAACTGACAGCAGCCTCATATCGACGGCTGTTCATGCATATACATACACACAGAATGATCCGCTTCTGCAGACTGTTTTGATCCGTGGCAGCAAGCAGCAGTTTCAAACTTGACAGACGCCACAACTTTGTCGCGTGACAATAATTCGATTGATAACACCAAATTTTAACTCAACGATTCTTGTAGCGATAGTCTTCAATACACTTATTCGATCGCGTAATTATTTTTGAAAGATTAATTAAGTGTATTAAAATATCTGACTTAAATGCTTGTCACCTGTGACACCCATCCGATAGAAAAGCAGCCATGTTTACAATAAAAAGGATGTCTATTAATGACGTCATGAATGCATTGTAGTTGCCTTCCAAAAAACAGCTGTATATTCATTCTTGCATTATGATTTGCTACATCGTAAGACACTGTATGAACGCACCTTATGCATGGGTCACTTGCAATGAACTTCAATTCGATTGGTCATTTTTATTGTAAACAATTTGAAGAATATTGCTCAATTCTATCAGGATATTATTTTGAATATATTACTTTTTTATTCAAATAAAATAAAGTATTTAAAAAAATCTTATCAACAATCAAGACAGATTTTTGATTGTAATGTTGATATCGACATAATCGATTAATCTTAAGTTTGCACCGCTGATAACAAATGAATTGATTACAAACTTAAATTAAAATAAATTATCATGTTTATGTATCAATTCTGTCAATTTTAGTAAGCTAGAAATCATTTAAAACTAAAATATTTTAAATGAAGAGTTATCAAACGTTTCCATAAACGACGATGAGTGGCGCTTCTTTACAATACAGTAATTTATTTTTAAAATGTACAGCCAATTATATGGTAAACTTAACGGATATACCACCAGCCTGTAAACCAAAGGTTCCCAACCGTTGCTCCGCAAGCACTTTGAAAGGATGTCCGGACGCTTTGGCGAAAATTCTTTTGTCGAAAATATATCGATGACAATATTGTATCACTAGAAAAACATCGCGATATGTGGATCGCCTTATTTTACAATTCAGATCAATCACCACAATGACGTTTTTACAATTAAATATGTTAGGTTAGATTAGATAAAAATGTCTTTGTTGTAATTGCTCTGAATTGTAAAAGAAGGCGATTCACATTATGCGATGTTTTTTTAGTAATACAATATTGGCATCGATACATTTTCGACAAAAGATTGTTCGCCAAAGAGTTCGTAAACCATAAAAACTAGAAACAGGCGTGATTAATAAACTTGATAGAAGAAATGAAAGTAGCCTTATCATGCATACGTCTCAATATAGCAGAAATATGTAAATAACATCAAGCACAACTTTTTCATTTAACTTATTATATTAATTGAAGGAGCTTCGCCAAATCCTTTTATTTACAATAATGCTCCGCTGTTTAGAAAAGATTGGGAACCACGGCTTTAAACTGAAACGGCAACAAAGGTCTGATTGACGTCATTCAGTTAGTATTTTTAACCTCTAAATACGCTTTGTAAAGTTTGCAGGCTTTGTCGTCTGAATGTGCATTATGGTAGGATCAGTTCACTCATATTTTGTATAATCATTTGCTTATTGATAGTTAAATTATTTAGCAAATATTAATAAATAGAGTTTTTGACATTAAATTTACTAACAAATTGCGACATTTGCAAACTGTTTTACATTTGGGGTTAGCTCAACAAACCGAATATAAGAGGTACGTACAGTATAATCATGTTGGTTCATTTTCAAATGTGTTATATTGTAATTGTAAACATTTGAGCATAAATATACGGTAATTAAAAATATGAGATAATGTTTTCTTTGTATAGATAAAAGTTAATGGGGTTTTAGAAAAAACAAAATGACGGATAAAACAACAACGCAATTATCTAATTCAAATCCATTAGAGCAGTTTGTACTTTTGGCCAAAGGAGCCAAAGGTGCTGCAGTAGTGGAACTAATCAAACAGGTGCTTGAAGCTCCAGGAGTTTATGTATTCGGAGAACTTCTAGACATACCATCAATTCAAGAAGTATATTTTACTTGTCGATCGATTTATGTGTAAAGGAATGTATTTTTAAATTGTTAACTAAATCTTTACAGTTAGCTGGTGGACAGTACAGTAACTATTTGAAACTATTAAATCTGTTTTCTTACGGTACATTCTCAGATTATAAAGGTATGTCATTGAATGAATTGTAGATCGACAAGCTTCTGTATTTTGAGGATTAATCAATGCATGTTGTTAGTTCTCAATGACAACGTTAAGCGATCTAAGAATTGATATTTAAACCCATTTAAAAATTTCTAATTTTTAGCAAACGAATCTGAGTTACCAAAATTAACCGCCAATCAAGCTCAAAAGTTAAAGCATTTAACCATTGTTTCACTTGCAACAAAGCTTAAAGTATGAATTGTCGGCATATTTAAATTGTTAATGTTTGTATTAACTTATTCATTTTATTTTGCAGTGCATACCTTACACGTTACTTTTGAAAGAATTGGATTTGAAAAATTTACGCGAATTGGAAGATCTTATTATTGAAGGAATCTACGCCGATATAATTCATGGAAAGCTGGATCAGAAAAACAATCAATTAGAAGTAGATTATGTAATTGGAAGAGATATTTCACCGCACGATGTAGTTTCAATGGTCGCGGTTCTTCAAGAATGGCAAGTTTTAATAAGAATTTATTCGTCACAATTGGATTTATAATACTGTGATGCATTTGTAGGTCTTTCTGCTGCGAAACAATTCTTGGAAACATTGAAACTCAAATTAAAAAAGCGAATTCTTCAAAAGACATAAGAAACAAACATAAAGCAATTATGGAATCTGAGGTTCTAAAAGCTACTACTAAATGCAATAATACAGTGAAAAGCGTTGAATCGATAACTTTCTTTGCACGATGCACGCAAAAACGAAAACTTACTCACCAAAATGACTTTTCTTAAGAGTACATCATTTTAGAATTACTATTTACATTTCAAATTATACATTTTCTACTCGTACATGTATATGCGTGTATGCATTTAATAAAAAAGCCATGTAAACTTTAAAGCTTATAAAAAATTTGATTTTTTCTAAATTCTCGTCGGTAAATCTTTTCTTATCAAAAGAAAAATGTATGAAAATGTCAATTCTTTAGTATGGGTTGAATCATTTTGTGTTAACCGACTTTTCATGTTTAAGTGTGTTCGTTTTAAACGTATTTCACTGTATTTTAGTTAAACCTATATTATTTGCATGTTAAAAGTTAATTAACCATTAAACTGTCTGGTTGATGTGCGTTACACATCAAAATTTTAGTTTTGTTTATAGAAAAGTAGATCTTATTGATCGATTTCTTTTACTTTTAAAATTTGGCATTCTCACCGAATGATCAATTTATAATTTTGCTAATAATGATTGCACTTCAAATTGGCCTGATTTTCTATTGCAGGTAGTAAATATTAAGAAAACCCTTAAAACCCAAGCAGCAGATGTGGACGATCAAATGTGCAGTGAAATGCGTGAAGCAGGCACACATGGAGAAAAACCAAAAAAATCTGCGAAGACTAAAAGTTATTCTATAGCTAAAAAAGGACCTGAAGCAGGACCTAGTTATGCCAAGAAAAATTAATTTGTATTTTGCAGTTTATTAAAGAGTTTACCGTCTTACCATAAATGATACTTTTAATTTATCTTAAAAGACTTTGTCGGTTTGTGTTGATACGAATTTTGTTAACTTCGTAAGCCTCGAAGTGATTTTAAAATTTTGCCAATAAAATTAAACAAATTATAGAAATTGAACAAGTTCATTTTTTAGTCAATTGATTAAAGTTATTAGAGAAATATAATTATAAGTAATTACCATTGGTCCCCCCAAAATACTTGTATTTGGAAAAGTAATTATTAAACATGATTACAAGATATTACAATACCTCCAAATTGTTGGCTTATCGGTAATTTCAGTAGGAATATACGTTTTCGTATAACGACCCCTGGCACTTTCCTCTGTTTGAGAGTCTACACTTTCGTCACTACTCTCATAATCTGACTGACAAGCTTGTTTTTCATAAAATTTGATATACGTTGGCTTTAGGAATGGTTTGCCTTTATGAGCATTTCTGGAACACAATTCAAAATATAAATCGTGAAATACAGTTAAATGAAGTTCATTTGTGTATATGCTACTACTAAATATACAGTCCATAGCAAATGTTTAAAATTAAACACTGACCTCCTTCCTGCAAAGGGTGGTTGATAAATATCCCATACTTTTAGTACAGATCCTCCGGTTACGACTCTTAGATTGCCAAAACTGGTATATGTAAATGCCAAACAGCATATTCTGTCGGTAACACCATCATCAATAGAACAAACGTAATTACCTTCGGGGTATAGTCGAACTAAATAACAAAAAATTATTATTGTGATTGAATTTCCATAATTCATCATCACGTAACATTTTCTGTTCGTTACCATTTAATTGACCCTTCGATTGGTCTAAATTATAACTAGAAGCTATAATTTCTTGTCCATTGCAAGCAATGGCATCCGTAGCACCAAAGGCGCTGATATGATTGGAAAACTTCTTAACTTCCTCTATACGATAAAAACTTTTGCAATAAATTTGGCAATACTTTATGCATCACTTTTTACTTGTTTTCCAATTAAACGCTTTAATATTTGGTCCATCGTCGCCATAATAAACCCAATCATTAAACACTTCCATACATCTTATAGTTCGCAAAATAACATCAGAGCCCTCTGGTAATTCAAGTTCATCCATCGAAAATCTTTGAGTGAGATTCCGGTCCAGCATTTCCCACACTTGAATTATTCCTTCATTCGATGCAGTGTACAAGAAGTTCTCATTGGCCTGTCATACATAACGTTATGTTTTCAAGTTATAATTAATCAAATTTTCGATTGTGCAAACCTTCATACAAGTGTAGCCATCGTCATACGCTGTCAAAGAGCGTATAAGAGTACCAGCAATCGCATCCCAAATTTGCAATTTTCCTCCATCTAATAAAAATGAGCAACATATCACAGAAAGAATTAATATTTCATACCATCTTATAATTATAATAATGGTCATACCGGTTGCTGTTATAAAACATATTTCCGGCTGCATATACGCAACGCAAGTCACAGTGTTAAATGTGTAAATGCATTTTTTTAATTCACCTATAATTTATAAAATGCATTAAAATGAGCATGCCCGCGCTGATATTTATAATTTTACCTGTGGTAAGAGACCATAAACATATACTACAGTCAGTACCACCACTTAAAGCCAATCGATGCGAGCCAATAAGTCCTAAATAACGACTTAATTCATCGCCATCAGATTTAGATAACAGCACTAAACTTGTCACTGCTCCTTTATGACCACGTAAACTAAATACTTCTTGCTCAGTTGGTTTATCTGGATTCCACACTTTAACCGTAGTATCACGGCTAATTTATTAATAAAATAATGTAATCTATTATTAAAAAGTACTGCAATTAAAAAGTAAAACCATACCTTGAAGTAACAACAATATTTCCATCAGCTACTACAGCAGTAATAATATCATTATGACCGGTCAATTCCTGAACAGTAAATTCGGATAATCCCCATATCTTTTGAAGATTTTTTGTACCTATTGCAATACAAACAAAAGAATTAATTTATTGGTAGTTCTTAATTATGTCTATAGCCTATTACCTGAACCTTTGCCATGCTTGTAATTATAACTATTTTAAACTACTATATATTTACATACAGATTCACAAATTTATTCATTTCAAATTACCACAAGATCTTGAAGAGGTTTCCGATGATTGATTTTTAACTTTTTTCAACTTTTTCGGTTCAACCGGCAATGGAGACGGGCTAATTGGATCAGTTCTGAATAGTAATATAGTATTAAAAAAAATTTAACTATCAAAAGCATCATTCTGGGTGTCTATGACATTAACCTTTCATCATGAGTCCGCTTAACACCAGTTGCTTCAACTACTTCACTCAATTCAGCTTCGTTAGCCGATATAGTTATAGTATCCGCCGCTAATATATTATCTTCAATTTGCATTTCAGGAATATCAAATTCACCGGACGAATCTAAAATCTCATTTCCAACTGTTTCTGGCGAAACAATGAAAGCGGTTGGAATGACATCTTGGTTTTGCTCGACGGGAAGAAGTTTTAAAAGTGATTGCAATTCTTCACGAAAAACATTTTTTTTTACCACCTAATAAATTAAAAACTTATTAAATAATAATTTCAAGATTGAATATCGGCTTTTATTTAAAAACGTGATAAATGATCGTCACGCATTACACAAGCAAACTTGTGGCAACTTGTTACTTTGTAGCAAAAAGTTGGCGGTCTAAACTATACTAATATAAAACGATATATTTCATCCTATAAAATTACCTTTGCTGATTCTTCACTGTTTAGTGATCTTGTTAATCTTTCAAGAACTTCTATTTGTCTTAATTTCTTTCTGAGTTGTCTAATTCTTACATATTCTCCTCTGTCCTGTAGTTGATCCATTATTTTACTTCAGCAGCTGTATCCGTATCATAACAGTCCATAACCCGTATTAAATTTTATTACGGTACCGTACATATTATCGTATCGTTAGTTTGTAAACGTTACAGTATATATATCTATCGGTGCTGCCGCTTGGGGGAAGCAAATGACGGCCACCAAGTCACTTACAATAATCAGTAGTGGCGTGTAAATCAGTCGTGTCATTGATTGAAATTCACATCCAAGACAATAATCCAAAACATCGAAATAGAAAGTCATTTAAAAAATTTTAATACCGGTAACATTATTTATTTAATATACACCTAAACATTTAAATGGTCCATACAATTAACACTTCTGTAAATTTATGAAATAAACGCGCATTTTAATGAGGATGTATCATGTGACCGTTGTTGGTTTACGATCTGGATAATTGCAATTTCGTAAACAAATACAGTAAATGCAGTAAGCAGTGAACATGGGCACGGACAAAAACGAAGAAACGTTTAAAGCAGAGGTTGCTATGATAATTTTATAATAATTTAGGTTTGGTGTCTCGTTATAAAACATAAAGCTGACGATAGAAATACAGAATAGCAATGTTATGCTCGTCAGCTGTTGGTATAACCGTATAGTTATGATTCATGAATCAAGGTTTATTTCGTCCGTTTAAATGCATTATACGATCTGAACACCTACAGTATGTAATACCACAGTTTGATACAGTAACTTTAATTACCGCTGTGCCTTATTGTCTTTGTTATATGGTAAATATCCTGGAAATAAATCATGACAACATAAAATATGTACCGGTAGTACAGTTTGCCGTTATGTAATGTTGCATTTACAGTAACTAATATAAGTTAGTTGAGTTGAGCGTAAATCTGTGCTTATTACAGTGTAACTGCGCATAGTGTTTAGATATTAAATGAGTATTTGTGGTATACTGTATTTGTAGAGTGAAAACCATCCTGGTACCCAGAACAATTCAACACCTCCTCCAATGGAATTGCCCAGGGAGCATTTGGTAAACTTTATGAAGATATCAAAATATTCTAATAATTAATATTAACATATTATGTATACCGGTATTTAGATTGATACTGCTGTCAAATTCTTAACCAACCCCAAAGTTGTAAGTAGTCCTGCTTCTCAGAAGAATGCTTTCCTACAAAATAAAGGTTGTGAATGTTATTTACAGTATGATAACGTTCTGAATAATCATTCTTTTATTTTCAGGTTTAACAAAAGCTGAAATTGATGAAGCTGTGAAACGTGCTGGTGCCATAGTTCCAGCCAACTCGCATGTGACTCCGCCAAATTATTATTCACCACCACCACCGAATTATGGTTATCCCCCACCTGTTCCTGTTTCGAAATGGACGAGGTTTCGCGAAATTTGGTATATGGCGGTTATCATTGGAGGAACTGTCTATGCTGCTTATTTATTAGCAAAGGTGTCATTTGCAATTTGTTTTTATTAATTGACATAAATAACTTTGTATGTATTTAGAAATATATTTTGCCATACGTCTTGGGTTTGCCAACGAAGAAAGATCGATTACGTCAACTTGAGAAGCGAATGTCTGATTTTCAAACTCATTTAGATAAAAACATTGATCAGCTTCACAAGACCATCGAGGACCTTCAAAACACTGTTAAAGAATCATGTTTAAAACAAGACTCTAGCAACAAAACTGAGGTAAATTAAAAACGAAAGTAATTTTCTCAAAATAATATGGATTTTTTTTAATAATTAACCAAAAATAATCTTTACCAAACAGAGCACAGCACAAACAAAACTGATCCTGGATAGTCACTTCACCGATCTACGTTCTGAAATCATTTCATTGAAAGGCTTGCTTTTAAACAGGTACTGTACATCTAATTATATGTTACTGTTAAGCTTTAATTTTTAACAACACGTAAACTTAATAATTATACGGTACGTAGGCATCAGTTTCCCGCAGCACCAAGTGTAGCACCAATAATTCCATCATGGCAACTAGAAAAACAGAATGTTCAAGAAAATAATATTGATGAATTAAAAGGCACTGAAGAGGGTGAAAGCGAAGCTTGAACGGTTATAAAACATTTTTTTATACTGTTAAAAAAAGTATTCAATTATTCTTCTAATTTACGGATGAGAAATAATAAAAGTCTAATTTAGTTTCAAAGTCTTTTCTATTATTTTTACTAATCTATTTTCCTCCACTTGAAATAGCCTTGGATCTAAAATTAAATTGAATAGATGATGATGAACGTCAGAAAATTTCCTTTCAGTTCCTATATTCTTGTTAACACGTTTTGAAATTAACCAATCATTTGCAAAACTTTTAACTGCATTTAAAAAAATGATAAAATGTCAAATATAATCAAATATACTGAACATTTGTTGCTCTACCAAATTTAATGTATTAAGTAGGCAATAAATATCTTTAAAACAAAAAAATACATTTCGACACTCAAAATCATGTTCATTCTTACATTAAATTATTAAATATGTTTTATCAGAAATTGTATAACACAATAAGATGCGAGCGATTTGAAATTTTCTTAAAATATATTTTTATATAATGTTTCAATGGATTTCTACCAAAATTATTAGCTCATGATTTTTTTTTTTTTTTGAATTTGTAGATCTATATACTTTTTATCATTCTATAAAATTAAAACTTATCAATCAATCAACGCATAGTGTTCTTGGCTTCTCATACTTCAACATGTATACATATTCATCAATTAAATATTCATTTGCAGTACAATGAAAATACAATTTTTTCGGCAGTTGTTAGTATAAATCAACGGACACAGCATCACTGTGAAACTTTGTGATAGAGTTTAAATAAATAGTTAACCGGTATATGATACGTAATACTATGTCCATTATTATATAACATTAAATGTTTTCTTTATATTTTGAACGAATATTTCAAATTTTTTGTTGAGAAAATTAATAAGTAAGGTTTCTTGTAGAAGCTTTACTGGTAAAAATACAGAAGTCGACGTCGATATACAAAATTAATAATTTTAAATGGCTAATTATTCAGAACCACATTCAATTAGTAAATATTAGTCGAATTTATTGTACTTTATTTCAGAAATTAATATTCAAATAAACAGCAATGTAGACATGCGCTTACTGTACTTATAATTATTATGCTTATAAATTTTATTTCTAATACAGTATTTAAAATAGAGCTAACAATAACAGTTTTCAAAAAATTAAAAATCCTTGTTTCATGACAAAAATGAGATACAAAAGTCAATAAAAATTTCACCAACATATCGAATCACTTGTACTTGAAACCAGTAAAGTTTCTACATTTTCAAGTTAACAACACTTCTAAAACAATTTATTTCAATTGTAGCATTTGCAAACGCAATGTTGACGCTATCTCACTGGTCATTAAATTGTATCCGATTTCTATTTCAAAATTTGACTAAATTTTCATCTTATATCTCGTAAAATAGGAATGCGCAAAACAAAGCTGCAAATCATAATATAAGCACAAAAAACTAAAACAAAACAAATACACAGCAACTCATTCAACAATAAAAAGTCCGACATGCAGCATACAGTACATATTGTAAAAATTATAAAGGTAGTTTAACTAAATTTACATTTTTTCATTAATCTTTGGCCATACAATATAATTTAAGTAATCTGTGAGAGTTTGTTCATATTTTATATACATAACGGATATGCTTAATAGTTTTAAAAATTATACATGACTGCAATTAACATACCCCTCTGTTTAAATTCCGATCACAACTACACTTTTAAATGAAAAACAAGGGTAAAAAAGCTTCAATAAGTTATGGAAAAATGTTAAAAATTGAAGCATCACGCAAATGCAATTTAAAAAACTTCAAAAAATTTAGGCAAAGCAGATATCAACAGTAATTGAATTTACAAACTGGGAAGCACATATTAAATCCAACTAAGAAATTTTAGTTTTATAAAAAAGGCAAAATTGGTAAGTGTATTTAAACACACGCATAATTTATTAAAATTTATCAAGATTGGCAAGAGACCAAGATTTACTAGTCTAATGAGTTGAATACTGTTGTTGACTGCGTTAAAAATTTCAACTTAAAATAAAAGGTACTGCACAAGGTTCACATATTTGAGAAATCATGCTGCTTAAAATAATACTCAATGCAACAACTTCAAGAGCAAATTGTAGAATAAAATTAATAACATATCACAATGTAAGAACGTAACATTATGTCACTAAGCTTCGAACGTACATTATTATAATTCAGAAAAATAGATATAAAATCATACCAAGTCAAATAGCACTTGTAAAAATTAATAATCAAGATGACGTCAGATATCGTCGTAGTATATGTTATCTACAATCTTTTAACGCTGATAATTTGCTGTCAAATGAAATATAATAACTTGCAGATTGTTGCACTGAACATTTTAAACTAAATTTTAAAATTAAAATAGTTTTTATTTTTAAACTGATTTAAAGTTTAATACTTTGCAATGTAATAAATAATCTTGCACATAAGAAATCGAGTGCCAAAAAATTAACATAGCTGTCAAGATAATTTAAATAGAATGATAGTAATAACTGAAAAGATTGACTTAAAATATTCAACAACAGCCACACATATGCATAAATAATAATCAACAAAAATTGATATGGAAACATGTCCACTAACCTTAACAGTTACTTTCTGAATTATTGGTGAATATTTGTAATAAAATTATTTTATGAATTTTTTTTAAATCTCACTTGAATTCTGAATATATTCTTTAAAGATATAATTATATTTTTATGGAAGAAAAACATCTGTTAATTTTGTAGCTTTTTTAACTCTTCCCTAACTGAATTCACACAGACACTCACGAAAATCACACATACTAACACGTCACACTAATTTTTTTGCCAATCAACGCAACGTCAGGAAGAAATCCCTTGGCAAGGCGTAGGCACTATTAACTGTGGCAATTCAATTGCGACGTTGGCCTGCACAACACTGTCGACGCTTTTCTGAATATTATTGCTTTCATGTTGACTAGAAGACTTGTAATTGCTAAAGAGATTGTCTGATCTCGCACTCAATCTCTGTTCTGCCACATCTGGCACATTTTCAGCTGGACACGTAATTCGTGGACAAGACATAGGGCGTGGAGAGTGTCGTTGCACTGGTCGCTTTTTTACATTAAAGTTTGTAGATGGTGATGAACATGATGAAGAAGATGACGAGGAAGATGATATGCTACTCGAATAATCACTGACATTCATTCTTGTCACTATGTTTTTGGCATCTCCACAGTTCGTCTCGCCATCAGTTCTATCCGATATTACAGAACACATGGGATCTTCAAAATACGCAGTTGATGGCTCTGGAGAAAGATCGCAAGTACTCATGCGTTCGCTATCACCTACGCTAAAAATTCCCGATTCGCACGAACCTCTTCTTCGATATTCAGCGCGTTCAGGAATTCCACAACTGCCTAATAACTTTCCATTGCTCTCTCTAATTCGCGAATGAGCATCATCTAAAGGTCGAACGCACGTTTTCTGAACTACAGTTCGACGCTTAGTTGTTGGGGAAACAGGTACCGAGCTGCTGCGTTGAAGTCTATATTTTGATTGTAAAAAAAATGAATTTTCCTCAGGATTTTCGGGTCTGTACAAAGGTGTAGCTGGAGCTGTCTGAAACGATGGCGACTGTAGTTCAAGACAAGAAGAAAACTGATCTTTTGATAAAGGCAGAATCTTTTTGCCGTTGCTAAAAAATTCAAGCTTTGAAAACGGATTTCCGCTTTTAGTGCAATCACGTTTAAGAATATTAGCCGCCAAGTCGCTACCACTACTACTACTAGGCGAAAAGTGGCATCGAGCTTTATCACTTGGACTACAAGGCAAGTTATTCATTTCTCCCATCTTTAACAAATCATCTTCAGATAGTGAGCGTCGGTTAATAGCTACAACAAAAAAAATCTAAAAAAACCATTCTCTCTCAATTATAACAAAACAAAATACGCCAGTACACCACTACCTTTAGACTCAGGTTGTCCATTTGTCGAACATTTGTTCAAGTCATGTAAAATTTTTTTGAGCAGGTCTTCTATTTCAGTAAAAGAAGGTCGACACTTGTACTTCATCTATTTAATTAAGTCATTCTATTATGAAATTTCTCAATTACACAATTTGCCATACGTACAGCGCAACATTTCACAGCCAATGAAAATAAGTCAGTTAAACAGTCGGGACACATTGCTTTAAATCGAACTGCATCAAGTCCAAAATTCTAAATATTAAAAAAACATTTTTAGAAATAACTCAAATCATTTGAAAAAATAAGTGAAACCTCTAATCGTGGTAAAATATCCGGATCTGCTTCAATTCTGGCGATAATTTCACAAAGAATAATTCCATAAGAAAACACGTCAGCTTTTTCATTGTACCATTCGCCCTTAAGACACTCAGGAGCCATCCAGTAAGGAGATCCTACAGTTGGCAGCCTCTGCCTTGCCCTGCCCAATCAAAACAGCTTATTTAGAATTTTGTTTCAAAGAAAAACATTTTCTCATAAAAAACATAACAAGTCTCAATATAGCTTTACAAAGCCAATTTGACAAAATCAACAAGAAAATATTCTACAGTAAGCAACAATGTTTCCAGTCTGTTTCACACGAGATTTCGAAAACTGCTCAACCATATTTTTATGATTCGTTATGCAAATGGTAGTTATTTTGCTGTATGTGGAAGTTATCATTTTTTTAGATACTGTATGTCTAATTAATTTAGGTATATATAAAAAAATAATCATATCTTACAGTTATAATTATATTGCTTATGTTCTTAAGGCATGAAAAGTAAAAATATCAAACTTACAAGGGATCAGGAATCTTTTCTGCTAATCCAAAGTCGGCCACCACAGCCGTATAACCGTCTTTGGTATGCCTAATTAAGATATTCTAATAAACAAAATCCATGTTAAAAAAAAGTATGAAAAAGTTTCGTGTATTCTAAATATATATTTACCTTAGACGTTAAATCTCGATGAAAAAACCCCTTTGAATGGAGATAATTCATCCCACTAGCAATGTCCTTAGCCAAGCCGCCTCGAGTTGACCATGACAATTCAATATTTTTATTGCACAACAGTTGCTCCAAGCTGCCACCCGACATATGCTGTAAATAACAACATTACATTAAGCTTACATAAAAGTCTTAACAAGATCTTACTACAGTAAGTTATAGTATTACTTTTTAGTAAAGTAGTTAATAGAATTTTTTTTTTGTTCAACAATCATAACGCAATATTAATTTTAATAACAAATTATACATAATTGTAATTTATAACAAGTAAATTAGAAAATTACTTCAGTTAGAGCGTGAAGTTGACCTTCGTGAACACATGCGCCATAATACCTGTAAAATAAATATTTAACATATACTTAATATTAAACCAAATAATGTGAAAAGAATTACTTTAAAATATTTGGATGTGATAATTTGTTCATCAACTGGATTTCCCTTATCATATTATTACGGTTACTTAAACATGTGTTCATTTTAAGTACCATTATGCTTCCATTAACCCGATGAGTCACCTGCCAATTAAAAAAGTTATTAATTATAATCATCATTAATATTAAGTTTATTCATAAAGCGTTATAAAAAGTCACAGACAAAAGTACACTAACAAAAAGAAACTATTGATAATGTCGATAAGATTTCGTGCCAAAATAGTAGAATCAGAACTCGAAAGTACACTTACATTGGACCAATGTTTTATTAACTTATCAGAAATTTCACATTTAAAAATATCTTGTCATTAACGTCAGTAAAGATTATGGTAAAGCAAATTGTGTACGTGTGGACTTAACGAAAAAGAACAACAGCTGATAGTTCCATACATTAAACTTTAAAAAGTTAACAGATTAAGTCGACTGCCTATGTTATTTTAAAATTAAGTTCAAATAACATCACAAAATAATATTAACCTATTGACTCATAAACCCTATACCCATTGTGTAGCAAACATTTTCGCACTTGTAAATGGTGTTAAGATGTTTAATTTACCTCTTACTAATATCGGTACTACTTAATGTTACAATGATGTACAACATTGATACAATAATACTGTTAAACTTTATACAAATACTGTATTCAACTATTCTACCACAATAAATATTTTGAGTATCAGTTGCCCATGTTTATCCGCTTATCATTTGTTTATCACTGCTTAATAAAAATGTATTGTGCCAATAATTACTACTCACTAATCAAAAAATAAAACAAACCCCAAATTAGATTAGCAAATGAGATAATCAAAAAATTTTAATCTCATCCATTAACTTTATGATTACTAAAGTACCAACTGTCCAATTCCTATACAAATGGAATCCAAAGATTTCGAGTACTTTGTCAATTTATTTATCCAAATTATTTTGTTCAAGCAAACCTTGCATTTTTAACAAAGGCTTCTTTTATATTGCAAAATAATTACCGGTCGCCATCATAAAAGCGCAAAATACAATTTCAACATCCATTCATTCTTGAGACCAGAATTTACGTTCTGTCTCATTTGATTTTATTCTGCCATTATTTTTACTGTACTTATTTTTACTAGTTTCAGTACAGTACTTAAAAAAAATTGTATAATCTACAAAATCTAAATAAATAATCACAACAACAATTTAAAATTTGTTATAGTAAATATGGTAGGTGTTTCACATTTTATAAAAAAAAATACAACTTTTATAGTTAGTATATCATTTTTTAGTATTTTATTTACCTTAAACACTTCAGAGAAGAATCCAGTTCCAATCCTTTCATATGTAAAGTCGTCTAATCGAGTTAATGTTGAAACCGCCCTTCTTAGAGCACGACAGGATGATGATCCAGATTCCTCATTCGGATTCCAACCAGGATAACTACGTCTCTGACCACAAAATACATCCTTTAACGTTACTTGTAACGAATCAGCCCTTTTCTTTTTTAATTCTTCTTGATTAGGTACTTTAACATCGGTCTGAATTTTTAGATTTTTCTTATTTACTGGACACTTTAGAACTTTCCCGACATCTCCTCCACCAGCGTCACCACCTCCATCGTCATCTATAGCTTCACTTTGGTTATCCGACATGTCTTCCTTCAGGAGTAACATCGATGCGGAGAAGTAAAACGAAAAACAAACACTGACAACTTGAAAGAATGGTACACATACTCTTGAACGGCCAAACGTAAATCAATGTACATATCAATTCACTCCCCGATGAAGCTGATAATAAAAGAATGAAGATTGTGTTATCCAAGTGCAAAATCACACACTGATTGTCACAAAAATGTCGAACTTCGTGCTTTCTATCGACATTGGAAATCACAAATCAGAATCAAACACCACCGGATTAAATCTGTAAAAACAAAAATATTTTTCAATCAAAACAAGCATCTTCAATTAAACCGCTTTAATAACCAAACC